>NXFB01000033.1:215162-226596 GCA_002525835.2 Ipomoea batatas | reverse complement strand
TGATCAAATACTAATTGGAGGTTATAATTCTAATTTTATGACCAATATATTTATTTCCATATTACTATCCAAATTTGGTGATGAGTTAACCATATTCTTTCTTGACTTTTCTCCCTTAGCCGATTGTTTCATCAGTAAAAGAAGTATTTCTTTTGCTCTTCCTTTTCCTATCCATTCGTTGTTTAAAAAAAAAAAGAAAAAAAAAACTTCTTCTTTCTTCCTCTTGTTGATTCCTCAAGTGTGGGTGCAAAAATCTGGGCAGAGTAGTAGAGCAAGTGTGAAGCTAGCTTGGAAAAAAAAAGGGGATCCTAGAAACATCTCCAAGTAAGTGGATTTGTATCTCATGCTTGCCCTTAATTTTATGTTTTAGTTGAAAAACTAAAACATATGTATTTGTGGAATGGATTTGATGTGCACCCTATTTGTAAATTTTTTTTTAAGTTATGACTTATGAGTAGTATGATCCTATTCATGCAATTTGAGCCAAGAAGTTCTTGTTATAACTATGCTACTGTCATTATAAATTTTATTTTATATATGAGTATATATATAGTCTGTGTAATGTTTTTTAAAAAAAATATTTATTTTATTTTCTACTGTGTTGTACGTATGTACACTTTTAAAAAAAATAAAAATAAAAATAAATGTATGGTTATGATTGTCTGTGTGTAGGATTGCTTTGTTATATATATATCTATAAATTCGATACGTATATGTATATGTATATAAATATTACCGTATGCAATATTTGTAATAATAATAATAAAATAATAGATATAACTATGTACGTACGTAGGGTCCAAAAAGAGAGAAAAAAAACAAAATAAAGAAAATATATATATATATATATATATATATTTATTTATTTATTTATTTTGTTGTAGTACGTACGTAGGTATGTATCAGTTTAGGAGTATATATGCATAGATATATTTATATTTAAGTATATATAAATAGATATTTTTATACTATGCGGTAGGTGTAAATATATGTACGTATGTGTATTACTATAGAATTTTATAAATATACTTATATGCAAAATTCTAGTATATGCATAGATATACTTATGTACCGTGTATGTATATATATATATATATATATATATATATATATATATATATATATATATACCCAATTACGGTATTTATAACCGATTGTACGTATAAGTATATTTACCGTATGTAATATGTATATGTGCATTTATGTATGTATGTATATAGTTGGAGTATATGTATATGTGTGTGTGCATTTACGTATGTATGTATATAGTTGGATACAAGTATTGTAATTATTTCTCCTTTGTTTAGTATAAGAATGTTTATTTTCTCTAATTACATGTATGATATTTAGTATATGATTAAGTTAGGATTTGTAGTATGCAGGCACGTTATCTTTATATTAATAGTGTTTTTAATAACAAAAATTTAATTGATTTCCTTGCTAATGCCGTATGGAGTTTTAAATAAGTAGTCGGTTTATTTGTGAATGCCGTACAATTATACGTATGTTATGTACCATTGTAGTGTATATGTGGGCATGAGTATCTACTTTGAGTACAAGTGTATATATGTATATTGTATTTTGAAGATGTTATTTGTATGGTGGTGAATTAAGGGTTAAATTACCCTATAAATTCTTATTGTATGAGCAAAATTACTCAAGTAAAATATTATTTTCAAACTATGGAAGTATGTTGATAATTGATTTATTTGACATTGTGGAGTATTCAGTTATATGCTGGATACTAGGGCTATGCCCTGTTGAGGAGTGGTTAGGATAATCCTACCACTAGGGTTTATACCCTGTTTGAGGAGTATCCGGTAGGAACCATCCCTGGATACTAGGGCATTTATTGTCCTGTTGATTTGAGGAGTGGTTAGGTTTTTGCCTACTACTAGGGTCTATGTACCCTATTTTGAGGAGTATTCGGTAGGAAAAATCCCCGAATACTAATAAGACTAGTAACTTCCCGGTGAGGCTTGGAATCCTCACTCGGGGGTGTGCACACTTAAGGTTAGAGTCCTGTTTCCATTGGCATGGGAATTTTGCGGAGTGTTCAGCGTGGAGCTGTTCACTAGGGCCTAAGTATAAAGGACCCTGTCCCATTTATGTGTGATTGATGTGCTTCCATATGTATTTTGTGGTGTGCAAGTATGGCACAAGATAAAATTTATAAGAAAATTTGTAAGTGATGAAATTATGAAAAGTTTCATATGAATATCTATAAATTGTTTTTTTTTTTTTGAATCAAAAATGTAGTGCATCTGAGTTTTTGAAAGAAGGGGTAAAGTGAAGTAAATTATTATTTTCTAAAAATTATTTTCTTTGGGGGCAGGCAGTCCCTTACTTAGCAAGTGTTGCTAACCCCTTACTTTCTTGTTGTGATTTTAAAATCTCTAAATGAGTAACAGGTGATGTTTGACTTGGTTTGCTGTGAGAGTGCGGTAGGCCGAGATCCCGAGGACTTTCAAGGCTTAGAGAAATTATGTAATTGGAATTTCTGATGTTATTTCAATTTAGACATGTGAACTATGGTTTTATTTTGGTTTTATTTAGGTAGCCTTAGCACTTAGGTCTGTTGGTTGCCTAAGTGTGACGGTGATGCCCTCAATAAGATTTTGAAAAGCTTCCGCATTCTAAGTTTTGTTTTTAGAATTGCTTAATTAATTGGTGAAAATAAGAAAAAAAAATAGGCCGTTTTTGGGGGTGTTACATAACCTGTCTACTTGATCTTCGGATCGCTGAGTATCGACGGTCTACTTACCTATGAATCGGGTTGAGAAAACCTGGTAGACGAGTCCTCGACTGAGGGACTCGGGATACGACCATCTAGTTGTTCTCAAATTTAGGCAGTCTATTTGCCTGAGAGGTTGAGAAAACCTGGTAGACGAGTCCTCGATTGAGGGACTCGGGATACGACCATCTGGTTGTTTTCAAATTTAAGCAGTCTATTTGCCTGAGGGGTTGATAAAACCTGTTAGACGAGTCCTCGACTAAGGGACTCGAGAGACAACCGCGTGTTTTCAGGCTTTTATAAGGTGCCTGACTATGAATCGAGTTGAGAAAACTCGTCAGAAGATTAAGGGAAGGTGAAGGCATAAAAAAACAATAAGTCCAATGCAAATTAAAGGAAAGGAAAGCGGTTGTTCATTCATATAAAAGGCCTGAGGAGATAAAAGTAGGCCTGACAAAAAGAGTTCAAAATAAAAATGAGAAATATTTTTTAAGCCGGCCACCGGCTGTCTCCCCCTCCGATGGACCAGTAGGGGGAGGGTCGCTGGTGCCGTCACGAAGGCGCGAACGGCGCATCAGGTTGCCCTCGACAGACTCTTCCTCCTCCGCCAGATTGAGCATTGAAAGCACAAGATTGTGATCCATCCCCGCCAGAGCAGTCAAGTTAGCAGCAGAATTTAAATATGAGGAATCCATCGGAATCTGCCCACCACTTGAGTAAAAATTCCTAGTCACATACTTTACTAGCATTTGATCACCTTCAAGTGACTAAGCCTACTTAAGGGATTCCTTACCTCCCAAGAAGATTTTTAAACCGTAGAAGTTGATGATTTCCTCCTTCGAACTTTTCACCGAAGATCCTAAACAAAATCACCATAATATCCAAATTTTCATGCACCTTTAGTTTACACTTAAGTTCTAGGAAGGATTTAACCGAACAAAACCAAAGTCTTACCTATACTAGAGCACTTGTGTTGAAGAGATAGTTAGGAGTTCTTGGATAAAATATAGAAGACTAAAGATTTTCTTCTTCTCCTTTTTCCTTCTAGTTTCGAAAATATGGGAGATGAGAGAGAGGGGATGATGGTGAGTCTTGCTTGAAGATTAAGAAACAAGTATGATCCTACCATACCTCTTATGTCATTGCATTAATTACATTACCATGTGGTGAAATAGGGTGACACTTGTCAACTCCCCATGGTAGATCTTGAAGAGTAGGGATTATTTTGCCAGTTTGGGATTAAATCAGATAAAAGTTCGGAGGAATATAACTTAATTCGGGAAAATTTCAATACTAAAATTATTCTAAAAATAATCCCGTCATCACCCACTAAAATTGGGAATTTTTCGGTATCTCTCGAAATATAGGTACGAAGTCCGTAACAAATTTCTCTCTTATAGTTCGTCTAATCTTCACTGAACTGAGTAGGAAGTTCATGCTTAATCGTATCATGCTTAATAATCCATTCTCTAGGAAAATTCGAATGGTATATACGTCCTTAAAAATTTTACGGTTCGTGACCGGTACGTAAATCACAGCTTATTAATAACTAGTCTCACTTATAAACATCCTTCTGAAGTACCGAGAGATCATCTCATAAATGTCATAGCTTAAAAAAAATATTTTCGAACTTTAACTTTGTCGGAAAAACCGAGGGGTTACAGTCTTCCCCCCTTAAAATAGTTTCGTCCCCGAAACTTCCTTATCACTTAATTTCTTATCTCTAAAATTATCAGCTTAGGCTCTAATACTTTCTTATTTCCAACACTTCATAGCCTAAGCTTTCCAAGGTTCGAATAGCTTTTGATATCACTTTGGAGCACATAAATTTTCACATAATAAATTTCGACCCCTTAACAGGGCATTTTTAATTTCATCAATATAAATCACCTTTAATCCATTAGATGTATATCTTGAGGAAATCATACACGTTCAAATATGTATAAAAAAAAAATACATACCAAAAATATCTATAAAATATTTCCAGGAGATAAGGTCATTGCCTATTTCATAATTCAAAATCGTCCAACAACTATCTCCTCAGGATTCACCATATACAATTTTTATATCAATATTTCCATATAACAATTACCTCAATACATATCATGATAATACCTTTACCTTAACCTTTCCATATAACAATTCCCTCAATATTTATCATAATATCATCACGGCTCAAAATTCCTTTAAACCAAAACTCATTCACCAATAGAGAGATTCTCATTCACCAATAGAGAGATTTCCAACTCTCAAAATAAATACCAAAGGAATAACTCTAATGTCTCAAAATTATTATGCAATAGATAATTCCAAAATCTTAAGACACCCAAAGGATTGTCCCATTAACTCAAATAAACATCCAAAAGATAATTCCATTATCTCAAGTTAAATAGCAAAGGGATAATCTCAATTTCTCAAAATAACCACCAAATAGAGAGTACACAACTCTCACAATAACCACCAAAGATAATTCTTCAAATAATTGATTAAACTTTTCATATATCCAGAAATAGGTATTATATGAAATATTAAGGGGGAATGGATTCAAATGGAAAGTTTCAACTTCCAAACCAATACCGAACTAACCGGACGAATCCACGAACCGGTGGCCAAAACAAATCAAAATCAAATCCAAACCAACCGGATGATTCCATGAACCGGTGGCCAAACCCAAGTAGAGAGATCTCAACTCTCATCATCATAACCATAATCATAATAATAATAGCCATAAAGAATAGTTCAAAACCTCCAAGTATTACCACCCTTTGGGACAAAATATATAAATAACCATATCCTTCATATTCATAATATTCACATACCAATATTTTCCCTTTCAGAATCCAGATGCCACTAATTTCACCACCAAATCTCTTCAACATCATAATTTCATTATTTATCATGATCTTTATAAATCTAATAATCTCACTAACAAGCACAAGAACAAACAATATGTATTCTCATCAAATAATTTCATCAGACGTGTACTAACATTTTCACGAAATCATTTAAACATAAAGACAAAGGGGTGCATATCCCAAAATTAGCATAGGCTAAGTAAGTTTCATTTCACCCCGTAAAATATGGGCTTGGGTTTTATGGTTTTCAACAATCATATTCTTTCCAAAATCGTATATATATATATCATTTGTCTCATAATCTTCATAAAATATTTTCCCAAAATATATGTGGAGATATCATTTTCCAAAATAACATATTTGTCAAAGAGGATTAGATACCAATAAAAACACAATACTCCACCAATAGGACCGCAGCCCTACATTCTCATCTCAATAGCAAATAGAACCGCAGCTCTAGTGCTCATAATAATCCGGACCGCAGCCCAGGATTCTCATATATTTTCCAAAAAGATTTGTGAGATTTTCGGCTCACCCCGGCAGCAAGTATTCTTATCCTCCCAGACTAAATATGTACATATAATTTCCAAAATATATCATTTCCTCATGATAAATATCTTCTTCAAAAATATATATAATTTCTCAAAACACATTTTTCTCCACAATAATTCACTCAATAAGAATACGTCATTCTTTATAGGAATGTACATATATTAAAATTCCAAGCCAAACATTTACTCAACACACAGGTTTGACTCGTAAAAATCAATTTTCGATAATTCGAGAATCATACACATATTATGCACTGAACTTGTGATCATAATGACATCATAATGCACATAATTTTGCAAAACACATAATTTTAACATCATATCATATCATAATCGATATACATATATACGGGGTAAATAATGATTTTAGTGAACATGAGCTCACTCGTAACAGGGCGTACCAACTCTGTCATTGATAACAATGATCTCAAATCCTAAGCTTATAACAAAGATGTCACATCTTACAAGGATTTCACAACCTAGGTTCCAATCTAACTTCCAAAGATTCGAACCGCCTTAATACCAACTTATGACAGAGCGTACCAAACTCTGTTTCCAAGAACTTATAACCTTAAGCTTTGATAGATTCCACTTTGTAACAGAGTTTCACCAATTCTATTATCGATAACAAGGATTTCCAAGAACAATGTAGAAGACTAAGATTTTCTTCTTCTCCTTTTTCCTTCTAGTTTCGAAAATATGGGAGATGAGAGAGAGGGGATGATGGTGAGTCTTGCTTGAAGATTAAGAAACAAGTATGATCCTACCATACCTCTTATGTCATTGCATTAATTACATTACCATGTGGTGAAATAGGGTGACACTTGTCAACTCCCCATGGTAGATCTTGAAGAGTAGGGATTATTTTGCCAGTTTGGGATTAAATCAGATAAAAGTTCGGAGGAATATAACTTAATTCGGGAAAATTTCAATACCAAAATTATTCTAAAAATAATCCCGTCATCACCCACTAAAATTGGGAATTTTTCGGTATCTCTCGAAATATAGGTACGAAGTCCGTAACAAATTTCTCTCTTATAGTTCGTCTAATCTTCACTGAACTGAGTAGGAAGTTCATGCTTAATCGTATCATGCTTAATAATCCATTCTCTAGGAAAATTCGAATGGTATATACGTCCTTAAAAATTTTACGGTTCGTGACCGGTACGTAGATCACAGCTTATTAATAACTAGTCTCACTTATAAACATCCTTCTGAAGTACCGAGAGATCATCTCATAAATGTCATAGCTTAAAAAAAATATTTCGAACTTTAACTTTGTCGGAAAAACCGAGGGGTTACAGTATTATAGATAATGAATTCCCTGGAGTCATTCGCGTCCACTAACATATGTGTATTTTGTGTCAATATTCTGTGTATTCTGGGCAAACATTCTGTGTATTCTAGGCAAACGTTCTGTGTATTATAGATAATGAATTCCCTGAGTCATTCGCGTCCGTGTCTACTAACACCGAAACGACGTCGTTTTACATACGTGGTGCACATTACTATGTGCACCGTGGTGCAGGGTATAACGATTGATCTTAGTATGTAGTAGTTAACAGTTAGTAATCTTATAAGATAGTTAGATTCTTCCTTCTTAGTCTATTATTATATTTGTACTAGTTTTACACGCACATTGCGCAAATGGGTTAATGCCCAATGTTTATATTTAAATAAATATTTGAAAGTATATTAATGCAAGATTATATAGCAGAAGTTTATACACAGGTAATTGAATGTCGAATTTTTTTATTTAAATATGTAACTCAAAGTATATGAATCCAATATAATATAGGAAATTCATTATAATTGTCACTAAAATATATAAATGTTTGCATTCATTTGGTTGAGAAAGTAACTATGAACATATATTACATTGTAACAGAGTCTATAGTACTCAAAAAAAATGTTTGCAACTTTGTAAAATCGATAGTCTAAATATTTGGTCTAAAAATGATAGTCTAAATAAATATTACTTTTAGTTTGAATTTTTCTAAGTATTCTTAATTCTCTTTTGAGTAACATTGTCATTGTATTCATCTTTACTATTTGTTCTTTTCCTTTTTGTTGATAGTGTGTTATTTGCAATTGAGTTATTGTTGGTAGCATAAATGACAACGTCATGCAATGAGATTATGATATAGGAGCTATGGACTTTCCTTTAGGTGTTCTGCTTGGGGTTCATTTGGTTCAACTATTATTGTTGAATGAGTTATTGTTGATAACGAAATTCCTAATTTATGGAAAAAGATTAATAAATTTGAAAAATTTGAAAATTTTAAATATGATGTATTTCAAAGATATTAAAATATAGTTTCTCGCTTCAATTTGCTGGGTAATGAGTATTTGAGTACTTTCATTGTCAACAAATGCCCCAAGTATAGTTAATATGATTGATTTCAAACTATTCTTTTTTATTTTTTTCATGGTATTAATAAAATACTTGGTATAAATAAATATATGACATTATTTTGTATTATAACTTTGATATTTAATTACAAGATAGTGTAAAAAGAACATAATGTACAATGTAATGAATACCAATTGATGAATTTGAATATACAGAATCTTTGCATTACAGAAAATAAAGAAAATATAACTAATGAAATTATTTTTCTTATTTAATTTATTGATAATGAATATCTTTTTTAAATAAAGGCATTGTAGACACATAGTTCTAAATTAAAGAAATCCACATGTGTCATTTTTTTTGTTGTAACTACTAATTTATTTAATTCAATAAGAGTAAAATAGAGTGATTTCGCTTCAATTTGTTGGGTTATTTGATACTCTCTTTGTCAACCAATCCCCAAGTAGTTAATATAATTAGCTTCAAATTATTTTTAAAAAAAATTTCATGGTATTAATTAATAAAATACTTGGTAAATACATATATAACATTATATTGTATTATAACTTTGATATTTAATTACAAGATATTGTAAAAATAAGATAATGGACAATGTAATGAATATCAATTCATAAATTTGAATGTAAAGAATCTTTGTATAAGAGAAAATAAAGACAATATAACTAATGAAATTATTTTTCTTATTGAATTTAATTTTTTGATAATGAATAATTTTTTCAAATAAAGGTATTGTAGACACATAATTCTAAATTAAAGAAATTACATATGTATCATTTTTTTGTTGTAGCTACTAATTTATTTAATTTAATAAGAGTAAAATAGAATGAGGAACTTAATTATGTCAAATTTGATTGAGATGAGGTTCGAACCTAAAACCTTTCTTATAAAAAATTAATGGGTAAGTTAAAAGTTAACGGAATATTAACGGAAAAGAGAATATTTAATGGAAAACTTAACGGATAATCATATAATTAATGATAAATTAGGAAATCTCAAGGAAAAATATAAATCTAAACAATCTGAACCATCCATTTGATTAAATAATTTGACCGCCATTTTTTCTACCCATTTTAGGCCTAACTCTATTTGGCTCTTATTAGTATAGTAGATATTATAGCAAGTAGTAGTTAAGTAGTTTAAAGTTAGTATATTATATATTACAGTATGTATTACTAATTTACTACAGTATTAGTTTATAGTTAGTATATATATTGCAGATTTACAGTATGGCAGTATGTAGTAGTTTATAGTTAGTAAATTAGTAATATAGATAGCATAAATAATATATAATTAATAATAAAAAATAAAAATAAAAAATAAAAATAAAAAAAGAGGTGGGGGAATTGGTGGGCCCCCACGGGCTTAGGACTGGGCGGGGCAGAGGGGCCATTTTTCGGGCCCTTTTTTTGACGGGCTTTAGCGGGACCTGTCCCGTCGGTCCGTTTTGACAGCTCTATTTATATATGATTCAATTAATTAAGTGATACTTTTGCACTAATATTATAATCAAATAAATGTACACTTTTAAATATTAGAAATGTTTATAATTTCATCTTTAATTTTATTATCTAAATATATAACAAATTTTTTTTATCCGTGCATCACACGAGTAATTTACTAGTATTAAGAATAATAAAATTAATAATAATTAGGAAAGAATACTAATTGTAAAATAGTCATGTCATCTTATTTTTTCTTCCCAACTCCCATGGAAAACAAAATTTCTTGTCCTACCTAGAATTTTGTTTTCCTCAAATGTGAGGAATTCAATTTTTAATGAAAAATGAATTTCATGAACCAAACACCAAAAAACAACATTTTATCGTCCACTTTTTAGAAAAATTTTTCTTTAGAAAAAATTTACTTTCCAGCCAAAAACTTTTCCATCCAACCAAACGAGCCTATCTAGTGGATTGTCAATAATCATTTGACACTTGAAAAAATCCATCAACTTCTGTTATTTCCGGTTCTAACTTCATGGAAGCCATGGTTCACACAAACTACAGCCAGGCTAGGAGCTCTTTTTGTAAAGGAAATGGCAAAAGAAAATTTGCTGACAGAACACAAATATGGTTCAAGTGAAAGGGTTTATATCATCTGCAACACAATATTCACAGATACATAACATACTAAACAACCCTCCTTGTGAAATGAAATCGATGGCTACAACTAAACCATCAAATATTGAATTAGAATTGAGAAGGGGGCTGCGCGAACGCAAACTCCCACTGCCATAAATTACGACGTAGGCTCCACCCATTGGGTAGACCTTAGCCTAATGCCCCTCCAATGTGCAATGAAGGTCACTAAACTAAGCCATGAGCCTTGTTGATCGCTCATTGACGCCGTCCAGGTAAGTATGTTCTTTGTTGCTCCTGGGCCAGTTTTTATTAGGCGCTGCTCAGCTCCTGCTTCTGTGTTGTTTCGATGTGGGATATGGGAACAAGAATAGCTAGCTAGTTCTTCAAAGTGCTTCTGCTTCTCTTTTTCAAAGCGCTTCTTCTTCTTTGTTCTTTTCTCCTCATTTCTACTACCTTACCTTGTTCTATATATAGTTCTTGTGCCAAAGAAAATACAAGGTAAGGTACTAGAAATGAGGAGATACCACCTGAAGCTAAGCAAATTATGGATCCAGCAGTATATACCACCTGAAGCAAATAAAATAATGATAGATTTACAGATCAGAGAAGGTTACAAGCTAGCTATATATCACAGTGTAGTAGGCCGATAGTTCATATGCTGGTCTCAACTTGTGCAAGAATGTGGCTTCTTAGAGAATAAGTCAATAAGTACTCCCATGGTACCAGGACAACATCTCACTCACAATTATAAGCCTCCTTTAGAATATCCTAGTGTTTATAAGAGCATCCTTATCTTTCCTCCAAAAAAAAAAAAAAAAAAAAAAAAAAAAAAAAAAAAA
>NXFB01000033.1:195526-207112 GCA_002525835.2 Ipomoea batatas | reverse complement strand
GATGGGGCTCGGAGAAAGGAGCGACGATGCAGTGTGAGTCGGACGATGATGGGTCGGCTGGCATAGAACTTGTTATAGAGGTGATAAGGCAGCTGAAGATCTTAGAGTCATAGTGATTGAATAGTGCTACTAAAACAGTTAATTACCATGGAGGAAAGGCCGAGTCAAAGAGAAGAGTCGGTCCAGACCGACCTAAGAGTCGTGCCAAGGTAACAAAGGCGGTGTAGGAAAGGTGGTTACGAGGGTTTCCTAAAAGAGCCAGGCGGTGGAAGGCGGAAGATACGGAAAGAAGGCCGAAATAGTTTAGTAAAGTTTCCAAATGTAATAAGGAAAGAATTCCTGACTTGGTTATGGTAGTTTAGCGTTTCCAAAGGGAGAAATCCCTCCTAGCATGTATAAATAGTGGTTTAAGGCATTGAAAGAGGCATAAGCAATCCACTGTACTCAAAGGCAATTTATAATACAAAGAGGGTTGAGAAGTCACTCTAGTTTTTCGATCAAGTGTCAGTCAATCGATTTTCCGGTGGTGTTGGCCTATCGTTCAACCATCCGTGGCTGATAAAACCAACATTGGCGCTACCCGTGGGGATAGATCAAAACGTTGTGTGGTTCTAACTAACAAAGGAGGTTGAAAGTACGCAGCGATGGTGACCACTAGAAGTCATCAAGGTTAGGGACAAGGTAGGACGCAACCTCAGTTGCAAGTGAATGGCACTGCTGGGTAAACTGTTTCTTAGGGGAGGGACCTGCGAGAGCAACTATCTCGCACCCGTGCTGGTGACTTACGACAACAACTTAGTTGCCAGAATTCTCGTGCTTAGAGTGAGAAATTGCGAGTGGAGGATCCTGTTGCTAACGGGGTCCGAGCTGGAGAAGTACCTCCGCCTCCTCCACCGGTCGCACCTGAACAGCCCGAGCAACCTAGAATTCTTGGGGCGCTCACTTGGTTGGCAGATCTGTATGAGCGAGAAAGGTTGGTCGACTGGTAGAACAAGAAAGGTTTGTCGCTTCATGCCGATCTCCGACTCAGACGGGGTTGAGAGGCCTGCGTCAATCCATTTTTGATAGGTTGATAAACCAGGACGTACCGGGCGAAGGAAATTTGAATGCATAGGAGATAGTGAGGGAAGTCACTCCCAATGAGCCTAGAAATAGGTGCGAGCGTAGGTATGACGATGTCCAAAGGCGGATTGAGGAACACTAGTTCTGGAGAGTAGTGGGGAGTTCCCGGCTGAGCGAGGTCAGAGGTCGAGAGATGTCGTCGCGTTGGCTAAACAGGTTCAAGATCTGCAAGATCAAGTGAATGGAAGGACGGACAATGTCCGAACTTTCCTAAGGGCCTGACCGTTCTCTTAGGAGATTATGGCATATCGAATCCCGGCGAAGTTCAAATTACCCAAGAATCTAACATATGATGGGACAAGAGACCCCAAGGAGCATCTGATTATTTTCCATGCTCGGATGCAAATACATGGAGTTGAAGACCCTCTAATGTGCAAGGCCTTCTTGACTATATTAGTTGGCTCGGCGCAAAGGTGGTGCATGAAGTTGCCCGAGCATTCAGTGAGTAGTTTTGGACAGTTGGCCGAGCTCTTCATAACCAATTACGCCGCTAACCTGCGTCCTAAGAAGAACTTTATGTATCTATCCAGAATCAAGTAAGACCCTAATGAGCCTCTGCGGTCGTTTCTGACTCGATGGCAAAAGGAGGTTCAAGTGGTCAATGACTTGGATGATAACACAATGATGATTTTATTCATAGAAAACATAATGTTAGGAAGCTGTACACTAACCTCCACACCGATTGGCCGACCTCGTACGCTCAGGCCATCCAAAGAGCAAATCGGCGTGTTCAAAGACTTGCTAGGCAGGTCCATGGCTACTTATGTTGGTGATATGCTGCTGAACAGCCTCAAAGAGGAAAGTCATGCAGACGACCTCGTTGCCAGCTTTCGAGTTATGGAAGAACATAATCTGCAATTGAACGCCAAAAAGTGTGCTTTTGCTGTGCAAGGGGGCAAGTTCTTAGGTTATATGGTAACTCGGCAAGGGATTGAGCCAAACCCTAAAAAGTTCAGGGTCGTACTCGATATGCAGCTGTCCAAGACTATCAAGGAGTTGCAGCATCTTACAGGACGGTTGGTGGCACTAAGCCGGTTTCTATCTAAATCAGCCGGCCGATCTTTACTTTTCTTTGATGCTTTACAGACAAGGGAAGGGTTTGTTTGGTTAGAGGAGTGCCATGTTGCCTTGAAAAGTCTCAAGACATATCTACTTTCCCCTCCACTATTGTCTAAACCAGTGGAGGGCGAGACATTATTTCTTTATTTGGCCGCCTCTCAGCAGGCTGTTAGCTCGGTACTCATTCGAGAAGAAGACAAACTCCAGCATCCTATATATTATGTAACTAGGGCTTTGAAGGCTACTGAGGTACGTTACTCGCATCTTGAAAAAGTGGTCTATGCGTTGGTAATTACGGTCAGGGAGCTGGTCCACTACTTTCAGGCTCACCCTATCCGGGTGCTGACAAATCAACCGCTAGCTAGAGTACTCAGAAATCCGACCTCTTCCGGTCGGTTGGTCAAGTAGGCAGTAGAGCTTACCCAATATGGAATCGAATATTAGCCGCGCCCCGCCATCAAAACCCAAGTATTGACCGACTTTATAGTCGAGTGCACGGCTCAAATCTCAAAGGACGACGCTGTGACCGTCCCCGAGTCCAAGGGATAGCGGGAAATACATGCAGATGGTGCTTCCAGTCAAAAGCACCATGGGGGAGGAGTAATGTTAACTACCCTAAAAGGTTTCCGATTGTATTATGCCTTGGAATACCATTTCAAAACTTCCAACAATGAAGCCGAGTATGAGGTCGTTCTCGGTGGATTACGAGTGGCTAAAGCTTTGGGAGCCGAGAAGCTTCGCATTCGGACCGACTCACGTATGGTGGTCGGGCAAGTGAAAGAATCTTATGAGACTAAAGGAGAAAGAATGAGGCGTTACAAGGAAGTAACTTAGGGACTCATAAAGGAGTTCCAAGTGTATGAGATCGACCATGTTCCTAGAGCGAAAAACCAGAGTACAAAGTGATAGTGGAACAACCAACCATAGAAACTCGAGATAAGGTTGCGAAAAAAGTAAATCTGATAAGCCGGACAGAACGAAGCCAAAGAGAAGGTCATAGTGAGGAGGAAGTTACTCTAGAAACTCAGGTGTTGGCCGACCTTATCATGTACAAAGTGAAAGTCGAGCTGCCTGATGACCCGGTGGAAGTAGTTATAATTAAGAGAATGGTACCGTCCTATGTCATGCAGGATGGAAGGTTATACAAAAGGTCTTTCGGAGGACCCTCCCCCCCTTCTGTTATGTTTGTTCCCAACTGATGTCGAGAAAGTGATGGAAGAAGCACACTCAAGGATTTGCTCAGTCCATTAAGGAGCTCATACTTTGGCGCGAAAGTTGATATTGCATGGATATTATTGGCCGACCATGGTCAGTGATTGCATCCGGAAGGTGGCAAAGTGCCCCATTTGTCAAGCCTTCGCTCGAAAAGAAACAAAAGAAACAAGGCCAACTTCCTTCTATATATACAACAATCACTACTGTCATTCCCTTTGCAAGATGGGGCATAGATTTGTTGGGCCCACTACCATTCGCACCGGGGCGACACAAGTTCTGCATAATAGTTGTTGATTACTTCACTAAATGGGTGGAGGCCGAGCCATTGGTCACTATCACCAAGTATCAGTGCAGAAAATTCCTTTGGAAGAATGTAATTTGTCGGTTTAGTATACCCGAGCATTTGATAAGTGACAATGGTCGGTTGTTTGATTGTCAGCCCTTTGTCGTGTTCTGCGAGCGGTTCGAAATCCGGCATACCAAGGTATCCGTGGTCTATCCACAGGCAAACAGACAAATATATCTCACAAAGAAAAAAACAAAACACCTTATGAACTGTGGAAAGGCTATGCTCCCAACTTGAAATAATACTTTAAAGTATGAGTATGTTTAGCAAATGTAGGGCTTCCGTCTTTTAAAGTATAGATGATATGCATCGTCCACTAATATAAATAAAGGGTCCAGATTGGTTCTCAGTTTCACATGTTAATATAGGTTCTCATATGAACCTAGGTTTTTTGTGATAAGTGTTGACTAATTTGTTTCATCCATCTAGGATGATCAATGACTATAAAATGGCAGGTTCAATTTTATAAATACTAGTATAAGGTCGTGAGTGCTAGCGTGACTTCATTATGCTTTGCAATTTTCTCTATCAAGTAATATCTTGGTATTTTAAGCATACCTCATTGAAGGAATGTCCAAATTGAGTTTTTCCAATGGCATTGAAAAGGTATTTCAAAGAGCTAAAACTTCTATGCAAACAACAAAGTCTAGTTTTGACGTCTTCAAGGTGAAAAATAGCCTAGAAATCAAAACTGCTGCGTAGAGTGTAAGGTCACGGTCGAGGTCTGAACTCCACTATGACCTCTAGAACTTGCGAGCTATGTTGAAATGCCACGGTGGAACTCACATCGTGAGGTAGACCGTGACCACATGCCCAAAATCTTTTTAAACTTGTATTTTGGGCACTATTTGAGGGGTATAAATAGCCCTAGGCGGTTATTTTTAGAGAACTTTTCATTCTCCACTCTCTCTCTCTCCAAACATTTCATTTGTGTAATCAATCCAACATTGAAGAAGATTTGAAAAACAATTTCAGATTTCATCTTGCAATTTGTAGATTTAATTTTCCATAGTTCTTCATCCAAGCTAAGTGTTTCTTGTTTCTTTCCTTGCATTTTATTGCTTTTAATTGTTCTTGCAAATGTATTTAATTGCAATTCATGCTTAGATTCAATTAGGGATTGGATTAAGTCATCTTTTGTGATTGATGCTATGTGATTGAATTGAGCTATGAGCTAGTATACTGACTTAATGATGGCTCTAGTTGTGAGCTTGGTGTTTTGTTTTAACTCTTGTATGGTTGTGGCCAAATTATGCAAGAGGCCAGGTACTTGGAGGAGGGTATTGTCATTATGAGAATAGGGCAACACCATACACATACATCTCACTAATCCAACTTCACTTTGAGAAAAGGGAGTTAGAAGGAAACATGAACACCATGGGTTTGATGAATTGCCTCAATTAGTTTAAGTTGTCATAAGAATGGGGCTACAAACTAGTTGATAGTTCAATGTCCACAAGAGTAGCATTGGCACATAGTAGTGTTTCCTTAGTTCCCTTACCAATGCATTACACGAGCTCTAACCAAGGATACACTATATCATCTACACTTGAGTGACCTAGTCCAAGCCCTTAGTTTTACTATTGATTGTTAATTGTTGCTTGATCTTTCATTACAATTTGATTGTCATTTATTTTATTTTGCTCTTATCGCATGAATCACATCTATTCCTTTGAAATAGCTTCCAAACATTCTACACTGATGTGATTAACCACATATTATTCAACACCCTTCTGGTCCGCTCCTTAAGACGATATTTAGTGTGAGGATACCCTCACACACACACTTCATTCTATCACCACTTTTAAACAACTTTCAATTAAAAGACGCTTCCAATGGGGTATAAGACTATACAGATGCGTGTTCCACAACCACTAACTAGGATTCAAGTGTATGAAGGTGTAGAATGTATAAATGTTACTTTTGGTAAGACTCAAAAGCTTAAATCTCAAAGAGGTAAGAGGTTAAAATCTAATGTTAAGATACCTCAAAATGAGAAGAGTCCGTGGAAAAATAAATCTAAATTCTTTGACCTTCCATATTGGAAGACACTAGATGTAAGATATAGTATTGATGTGATGACGCATGTGGAGAAAAATGTGTGAAAGTCTTATTTGAACTATTTTAGACATAAAAGGTAAGACTAAAGATTGACTCAGTACTAGATTAGACTTGATTAAAATGGGTATACGACCTATATTAGCTCCATGTCGTTGGGATAAGAAAACATATTTGCCTCTAGCTACTCATACTTTATCCAGAAAGGAGAAAATAAGTTTATGCGAGTGTTTAGCTGGAGTGAAGGTACCACAATGGTATTCATCAAATATCAGAAGACTTGTTAATATTCAAGATTTAAAATTGGTGGGGTTGAAGTCTCATGATTGTCATGCCTTAATGTAACAACTATTGCTAGTGGTTGTTAGAGACATATTGCCTAAAATGTTGAGATATACTATTATAAGGATTTGTTTTTTTTTTCAATGCAATATGTGAAAAAGTTATTGATCCAAACAAATTAGATGAATTGCAAAATGGCATTTGCTTGTACATTATTTGGCCAGAGAGATTAGGTAGTGCAGTCTAGCTTATTTGAGGTGGATGTACCCATGTGAATGGTATATGAAAGTCTTAAAAGGTTATGTTAGGAGCCAATATAGGTTTAAAGCATTTATTGTTGAAAGCTATATTGCTAAGGAAGTTATTGAATACTTGGTAGGGGTAGAAGTTATTGGTCTTCCTAAGCATCGACATGAAGGAAGAATTGATGGGAAGGGTGCTCGAAGAATCAAAGTGCATACTATTCCTCATGAAGATAATGAGCAAGCACACTTGTACATCTTGCATAATAAAAGTGAAGTTGAGCTCTATTTAGATCATGGTTGAAAAAATCGCTAGGCGCTCCTCGCGCGCTCGGGGAGCGCCTAGCGCCTAGGACGCCTAGGCGAGGATTAATTGGCGCCTAGGCGCCAGTGTATTTTTTATTTTATTTTTTATTTTTTAAAAATTTGTTTAGGTATTTTCAATTTTTTAATGACTAATAATTATAAATTATATAATACTTTAATAGCTAATACTAAAATATTAAATATTAACCTAAAAAATATATCTAAAGTTTGTACAATTTAGGGTTATTTCGCTCAAAACGATGTTGTTTTGAGTGAAATCACCTATTAAAAAAAGAAGAACAATAGTTAATTGGTCAATTAGGCGGCCTAGTTAGTGCCTAGGAGATCTAGTCGGCGCCTAGTTGGCCTAGGCGATCAGCGCCTAAACGACCTAGGCGGTGCTTAGGCGGCCTAGGCGGTCGCCTAGCCGGCCAGCCGCCTAGACCACCATTGAAGGTGATACGCTAGGCGTTCGAACGACGCCTAGCGCCTAGGCGGGGATTAATCGGAGCCTAGGCGGGATTTTTACAACATTGATTTAGATTAATACAAGGCCTTGATTAGGTAGTGAAATCCCAGAATGACAAACATGTGGATTGTGAGCGAACATAATAGTACTTTTATTGGTTGGTTCAAGAATAAAGTTCTTAGAGATAATAATGTTTCTGAAATTGTACGATGGTTAACTCATGGTCCAAGTATGCAAGTCATATGTTATACTGGATATGCCATTAATGGGTTTTCTTTTTACACAAAAGCTCAAGATGAAATGAGCACTATGCAAAATAGTGGAGTTTCTTTGATTGCAAATGCAATGCATTTTAGTAGTTCGAAAGATAGAAATCATGTGATTACAGAGTTGTCATATTATGGTGTGATTGACGAAATATAGGAGGTCGATTATGTTTGATTTAGGGTGGCGGTGTTTCGATGTAGATGGGTAGATAGTAAACATGGTGTAAAAGTTGATGAGTTAGGATCTACACTTGTAGATCTTAATAGGGAAGGTCACAAATAATTTTCATTTACTAATAATTTTTCTTTCTAAACAGGCATTTGGATTATCAAATGATCTTACTATTGATATTACTACCCAAGATAGTGATGATACTACTGCTAAGAGGAGGGGTGCCGCTCATATGAAAAGTCATTTTAGAGCATGCTACTTCGGGGAAGAAGGTAGTTCAATTTGATGGAGTGGGTCCTATTGGGCCAAATAGCATCACATTTAAAAGTAGTTATGTTGCATTGTTGGAACGGAACAAAGTTCCTATCACAATACACTCATGACATAAGGTCCCAGTAGAGACTAAGGACCTTATTTGGCAAGATATCCTGGTAACTTATTTTTGAAATTTAGATTTGTACCAAAAATTAATATAATTACATTTCTTACTAATAAATATTTTATTGTAGAGTGCTTATGATATTCCCGACACAATCGAAATGAAAGACTGTTGGGTGAAATATGCGGGTTAACGGTGGAAATACTTTAAAATAAATTTGACTAACCCGTATATATACAGTACTAACCCAAAATAAGAAGAACTCATGCGATAAATACTCGTACCTTGACCAAGAGACATGAGAAAAGTTTGTTGAGCTTTGTACAGATCCAGATTTGAGGTATCTTTATTTTTCTATCAATTATTAACTCAAATATATTAATTATATATTACTAATTAATGTTTTCTTTTTATGTAGGAAAAAAAAAACAGCAAGAGATACAAGCTAAAAATCTCTATCCACATAGTTTATCTCGAGAATGCTATAAGAAGTTGGAGAAGATTATGATGGAAGAGAAATTGAAAGAACTACAAGAAGCTGAAATTCATATCCCTCATATGTATTTACTCTTCCATCTCCTCCACGTAGACACGAAATGTGGAAGAAAGAAAGAATGGATAAGTTGGGAAATTTTTCCACCGAAGCGACTGGAATGGTCGTGGAAATAATTATAAGTAAATATGTTATAATTTTCTACATTAATAGTTATGTTGAATAAATTAGAAAAAGTATAATAGTAATCATGATTAAATATTCTTTATATATGTTAGGATTCTCTCGAGTTGCAAGCGTCTCAAGGAGAATTCATTGAGTCAGGAATACAAGATATATTGTTTGTTGAGCTAGGTACTAATGAGCATCCCAGGCGTGTTAGAGACATGGGAAGATGATATGGCATAAAAAAAAATCAACTCTGTCCATGCAAAACGTCGTCAAAGCCCCACGTCTACATAAGAAGTTCAACAAATGATTGATTTTGATATTGCTGTGGCGTTAAAGAAACAAAAGAGGAGTTTCAAGAAACCATGGTGAGGCAGGAGGATGGAGGATGGCATATGTGTGGATGTTGAGCCACAATCTCATTGTGAAAAAGCTAGTTCTCATAACCCTTGTGATAGTTTACCAGTTATAAGTAATTGTTTATAATTAATCTTATTATTATTTATTAAAAACATTTTATATGATTCTTAGTTAAGAATTCAAGAAGCACGGTGTCAGTTGTACTTGGAAGATCCCATTAGACAAACAGTGGCATTTGGGACAGCTTACAATGGTGGAAAGGTTCACAGGGTGGAACAAAATTAAATCAAGTGAAGGTGAGCGTAGATAAAATTATGAGCAATTTCCACTTTTGGTCCCACGAGTATGGGAGCATTTCCACATTTGACCCTTGACAATTAAAATTTTTAGATTTGGTCACACGTCTTTTGAATCTCTACCACATTTAATCCTTCCAATCAAAATTCCGGTCACCTGTGACCATACTTCCGGCGAGTGAATTATTTTGAGGATAAAATTTTCATTTTATATTTTATTACATAAATCATTTTTTCCCAAATTCCTTTCTTCAGCCTTTTTCTCAACCCTCATTCTCCTCTCTCGCAACCCTCCTTCCTCTTTTTCCCATCATCGCCGATGAAGAGAGGCTCAGGTGGCGGGTAGTCTTCATCGCGGTAAAATGAAGGAGAAGACCTATGGGAAAATCGGAGCTCAGACGGCTAGCCACCTTCAACCCCAGCGATGACCGAAGCGAGCAGCTCTTACTCGTCGAAGATATTTCTGTGTTCTTGTTTGATATTTTTCATTCTTCTTCCTTCTTACTAAGCTTTACTGCAAATGGATAGATAGCAAAAATAGATGTTGTATGTTCAAAGCCAATGCTAATAATTTAGCTTCTCATAAATCCTGTAAATTCATTACAAAGCTTCCAATGATTATTTGCTCTTAATACACGTTGCTTCTTTAATTTCCTTTTGTTGATAATTGTCTTTGTGAATTATGGTAAAAGAGTGAAATTACTTGTAGCTACTTCAAGTCCCCTTGCCTCCTTGATAGCGTTGCTCTTAAGAGAATGTTTGCAAATGATTGATTGATCTGTGTAGAAAGAGGGCTGGGAAAAAGAGGAAGAGGGCTGCGAGAGAAGAGAATGGGGATTGAGAAAAAAACTGAAGAAAGAAATTTGGGAAAAAATGGTTTATTTAATAAAATAGAAAATGACAATTTTATTTTCAAAATAATTTACTCGCCGGAAGTAGGATCAGCGGTGACTGGAATTTTGATCGAAATGACTAAATGTGGTATAGATTCAAAAGTCGTGTGACCAAATATGAAAATTTTAATAGTCAAGGGCCAAATGTGGAAATGCTTACATACTTGTGGGACCAAAAGTAGAAATTATTTTAAAATGATTGATCCAAGTGCAAATGTACCATTCTCCACCAGTGAGGTTAAACTTTTAGGTGTTGCACAACACTTTATTATTTGGCCAAAGAAGCTGGTAGAGTTATGTATGTACTTGAGTTGATGAGGTATATACTTTGTAAATTTTTAGATTTTGAAATAGTATTTAATTTACTTTTTTAAAAATAATAATTATTACTTATATTGAAAGGAACAGGTAAAAAGAAAGTCCAAATTACATTTTCAAGTAAGTATTAATTACGTTTAAAATACAATAACTTATATACTATATATAATATACTTCTATTATATATTATTTTCACTTAAATTAAAACTAATAAGTTACTTATTTGTAAGGGTATTGGATTGTAAGGGTATTGGATGTTGATGGCGATATGTCCTCAATTATATGAAATCTATTGGTTTGATTCCTTTGGAGGCCAATCACGTGAGGACATTAAAGATATAGTGAAAGCGTATGTAAACTTATAAATAATTAATAGATATTATTAATATGGTGATGCCATTAAGCTAAGTATTTATGTATATTTTATATGTCTTATATTTATAGGTTTGTGAAGACACCAAGTTAATTTGTTGAATGGAAAGAAACCAAGTCGTCACCAAAATGGATTATATGTTCGGTAAGTATTTCATACACTTGTAAAACTACATATATCTTATTATTTTTTATTAAAAAAATTCTTAATTGTATTGCAATTCAAATGTGGTGTGCCAAACAAGTTGAAACTACCGAATGCAGGTATTATGTGATGAAATTCATTTTAGAAATTATTTCTACGAATTCGTTGAAAGGGATGATAAGGCAAGTAATAATTAGCAAGAGATTGATGAAGTTAGAGACACATGGTGCAAGTATCTTATTGATGAATGAGTTAATATAATACTTATTTAGTACATGAAATAATTGATGTTGATAATTTTAGTTTCAATTAGTTATTAAGGAGTATTAATTAGTATTAATTGTAAGATTTATTAGCTTGATTAATTGTGTGATTTATTAGCTTGTTCAGTTGTGAGCTTAGCTTATTAATTGTATAATTATTTTGGATTTTTGGTAGAAATTATAAAGTTATATATATATATATATATATATATATATATATATAATTGATATGACGTCGGTTTAAGAGAAAATCAACGTCATATCAATTAAAATATTTTTAACAACATACCATGTTAGTTATTTATTAAAACAAAAAAAAAAAAAAAACTAAGGTCATTTTTTGATAAAGTTTAATAAATTTT
>NXFB01000033.1:138576-150762 GCA_002525835.2 Ipomoea batatas | reverse complement strand
TCGAGCACTTTGAACAATCTCTCCAGAGCTCGGTTACTGATTGCGATGACGTCGACGAAGTCCTTGCAATTCAATTCTAGGATTTGTTTTGGTGTAAGCCACTACTGAGAAGATGGCCCAAATGAGGATTTTTTTATGGCCTGCAATTCAAGAGCTTTTTGTCGCCGTCGACATTCATCTTAGGTAGTTTCAGCAGCTGCGCACTCGCTCCGGTGGCCGCTAAAGGAGACGGAACTAAGACTGTGTAACAGATCATTAGTTTACACTTTTCATACTTCTTCCTCTTCATTCTGTAGACTTCTTACTCCTTCATTCTGTGAGTTTTCTTCTTCATCAATACAACATTGCTTTTCTTGTTACATCACTGTGAACATTCCTTGGAGTGCTTATGCCATTCCTTGGAGTGCGCCAATGCGTTACAGGAACAATTTCAATCGCCGGCGCTGTAGCTTCAAGTCGGAGAAGACAAAAGAAAAAATAAAATTACTAAATTGCCCTTAATATTTCGTCTTTTAAAATTTTCCGGTCACATTTGACCGGTAATTTGGCCGTCGTGACCAAAATTGAGAAAAAATACATAGTCAAGGTACGCAATTAACATTTTTGAAAGTCGCGGATAGAAATTAACACTACTACAATAGTCATTGGACCAAAATGGCAATTTTCTCTTCATTATTCATACTTAACCAAATATGGGCATAACGAAATAAAATCATAATTCAAAGAACTTAAAGAATTATGGAATTAGTGGCAATAGCCAGTTACCTTAGCAAATATGTTTTTCCAAAATTACTAAATTGATTCTCCATAACACAATTAATAATATTATTATCATTAATGACAAATTGCAAATAATCCAAAAGGCAATAGCCATAATAATATTATCACATTAAATAGGATCCTAAATATGAAAAAAAAACAGTTAAAACCACTAACTGTAGAAACATTCTCGGATATAATTTTGGAACTTAATAAAATTTAAAGTCCGAAAAATGCCAACAATATAATAATGACCAAAATATTTTCTTGACTGAAACATTGTCACATAAACTTAATTGGAAACAATTCAGGATTTATAATTGAATACCATATTAATATTAATGGTTTCATTAATTAAAATATTTGATGGTGATAATCAACATTATAACCAACATTAATATTTAACAATGACAACCAAATTGCGGTAAGACACCTTCTTAATGTTTCCATATTCGTAAAGATAAAATATGTGACTAGTCCAAATTTGCGGTTAACTTAAGGCTTGTTTAGGATTTTTAAGACACATAACAGAGAGAGAAGGTAACTAAAGTACATAATATTACCAAAACTAAATGGTGGAAACAAAATGGGTATGGTTAGGGTAAGGTTTATCAACCCTTAATGACAAAACTACCAAGCTATATGCCGATGCATAATCCTAGGGGGGCAAATTATGATCATAGTTTAGTATTTTATTCTAATTAACCCTTTAAATATAACGAAATTGCATGTGGGCTAAATTTCGTTATATAACGCAGAGTTAACTACAAGGTTTCTTGCCTAAACTTTATGTGATTAATCCTTAATATGTAATTTAAGTAAATTAAAGATGTTGTAGCTACTCTTTAACCAAATTAAGAGTTGAGGAATGCAAATTTGATTACCGCCGCTGCTACTTCGATTTCCGACATCGCGATCGGTGGCGAGCGTTGGTCCATCTCCTCTCCTTCAGGCGGTTGCTGCTGCGGCTTATTCCTTGCTTCTTCATCGACGGCGGTGGACGATGGCACTACAGAGAAGAGAATCGGCGGCGGTGAAGTTAGGCTCCCAGCGGCGACAGGGCTTCCTCTTCCCCTCCAAGTGGCGGATTGTCGCTGCTTCTTCATTGGCGGTTGCGCTGATTTTCCCGCAATGTTTTGGAGAAGACGGAAACTGAATGGTACGCCGTACTAATTTCCTATTCCAATACAATCTACTTTATTTACCATATATTTGTTTGCCTTATTTAATAATTAATTACATATTAATCTTTGTACATGGTAATTATGTGGTTTAAATATTGCCATCTTAATGTTACCTTGATTAATATTATATATTATTTTTGGCAAATGGTAAATATAATATTATACATATTAATTTTGGTAAATGGTAATTATTTGGTTTACTATTGTCATATTAATATTACCTTAATTAATATTGTATATTATTTTGGCAATGATAATTATATAGTAATATTATACATATTAATTTTGGTAAGTGGTAATTATTTGGTTTAATATTGCCATATAAATATTACCTTAATTAATTTGTATATTATTTATGGCGTGTAGTAAATGTATGGTAATTGCTTGTTTTGGAATATTAATGCCCTTTAGTTTTTCCTTCATTGTGGTATTAAATTCATAATTAAATTATTATTCAATTTTGAACAAATTATTAAGTTTTAATTTGTTTAAATTTTAATTTTAATATTGAATATTCGGTTTAAATTCTATTCAATGTTACAATTTAAATATTTAATTGTGCAGTTTGAGTTCGTAATATGCATAATCTGAGCATGCTATATATGTTTTTTATTGCACTAATTATATTATTTGATTGCTATAATTATGCCTTTAGAAAAGCATGTTCATTAAGATTGAATTTAGAGTCTTTTAGGACTGAATTAATTGCTTATTATGCATGATTTAGTACCTTTTAGGTAAATTTAGTGCCTTTAAGAATAGATTATGCATATTCTTACTCTTTCAGTCAATACTCCACTTCTTTTGGAGGATTTCAAAGCACATAAAGTACATAAAACTTTTCATAGTACTACCATATTTAAAGTCTTATCCTTAGGTCAATCTACATTTATATAGATCAACCAAACGATTTTACTTCAAATATGAGAACACATAATTTAGGGAAGTTTCTTGGGGAGGAATACTAGTTCCCTGGCCCTGGCTTTCCCTCCTTTCTGGCTCAAACCGCCATATTGCTACTAGTCCTCTTGCGACGCTACTCTGTCTAAAGAGTTGGTTTTTAATGGAGCCTTACCACCAACCAACTTTCTTGGGAGTATACCTAAGGATTGTCTATCATGTTTTGGTTTAATTTGTTTGAGTAAGCTTTAAGTATCCTTGTCATTGTGATTATGTTCACTTTTGGTCAATTAAAGAGTAGCTACAGCATCTTAAATTTACTTAAATTACATATTAAGGATTAATCACATAAAGTTTAGGTAAGAAACCTTGTAATTAACTATGCGTTATATAATGAAATTTAGCCTACAGGCAATTTTGTTATATTCAAAGGGTTAATTAGGATAAAATACTAAACTATGATCATAATTTCCCCCCTGGGATTATGCATCGGCATATAACTTGGTAGTTTTGTCATTAAGGGTGGATAAACCTTACCCTAACCATACCTATTCCGTTTCCACCATTTAGTTTTTGTAATATTATGTACTTTAGTTACCCTCTCTCTCTCTATTATGCTCTGATACCAAATGTAAGATCATAAATATAGTCTAAACATATAGACTGAATCTACGAGTAACCTAACCTTGTAGTAGCGGAAGCATAAATCGTATTGATCTCCAGCCATAGTTGATGCCCTGTTGTGTTGCCTCTTGAACTGTAAATCTGTAGGGTATTAGTCGTTTTGACTCACACTTAACTCAAAACCCTAGATGGTGCACTGGTATAATCTGAGCGGTGTGAGTACCATGTTTGTAGGTACTATATGATTGTGTGTCCTGCATCCCATCAATGCAGGCTTATATAGGCATATGGTGGATTGGACTAAACCTAGATGTCCAATCCAACCTATAGCTTAATGGGCCTAGTCTACTTGCACCACATTATTAAAGCCCATATTGGGAAAAGTCCAATCATTATTGTGTGGACCATGTGGACCATACTATCAAATAATGCACATTCAGTATAAAAAATAATGTAAATTCAGTATAAAAATAATGTATATTGTATTCAGGGGATGTACATTATTTGTGTACTGAATGTACATTATTTTATATAATGTACACTCAGTACAAAAATAATGTACACTTAGTACATTAAAAATGTATATTTTGTTATGGTCCACACAGTGATGTGTGGACCATGGTCCACACAATAATTTGCCGGGAAAAGTCTTACAGATATTAGAATTGAAATACTATGTAACTAAATTTGCTATTGAAATGTATAATTTTTGCTATGCTATGAAATTACTACTTGTTTTAAAATTGTTAAAGTAGTTGATAATTTTTAGGAAAGCAGCAAGAGAAACTGTAAAAAAATTTTAAAATATTTATTGTTTCATTTCCGACCACCAGTGGTCGAAAATCAAGACCAAGAAAACATTATGGGTTCGGATTTTCTAACCACAAGGTGGTCGGAAATTCTTAACCAAGAATTTTCTTGGTCTTGATTTCCGATATCTGTCTCGTCGCATGGTTGTTTGCTTTTTCCGATGACTTTATAATGTGGTCGCTATTTCCGACCACTTTCTCGGGTGATCGGAATTTGCGATGATAGTTTTTCTGGACACCCAATTTGGTTGAAAAAGTGGTCAGAATAGGTATTTTTACCGGATTTGGGTAATTTCCGACCACTTTTAGGTGGTCAGAAAATCACTCATTTCCAGCAGTGATTATTGCATAAGGGGATAGAATTGTCTAATTAGGGCTATTTGAGTAATTTGACGTTCGTGAAGATTTTGCTTGATTTGCCTTGTTAATGTTCGTTGGTCACTTTAATTAGCGTGTTTAGAGGAAATTTAATTACAATGAGAATTTGATTGGATTTCCAAGCCACTTCTTACACAAACTTTATTGCCTTCTACTAAAGTAAAGGGAATAGAGGGATCCTAATGCTAACTATGCTTCAAGGACTTAGAATTGATTCACCATGGAGTGGAGCAATTCTTAGTCTTAATCCTTATTTATTTTCTCACGAAAGTGGCATATGATTGATGATTCTTAAGTGCATTCCCTTCAATTCCCTTGCTTGGTTTTATACCCCTAATCCTTAGGTTCAATGCATCTAGAAGAACATTATCCCTTGTTCAAATCACTACTATACTTTTTCCTTTATTGAGCTATTTAGTGTTAATACCTTGTTTCCATTGGTTTTAAATTGGTTGTTATTGTGTCACCTTGTTATGAATAGCTTGACTTCTTGCTTATCTCTCAATCTCAGTGTCTTGAGCCTTAATAATTTCATGATTATCGTGCCATAAATCCCAATCTCTGAGAACGACATTGGATACCCTTAATCACTTATTCATCTAAACTTATACCAAGCTAAGGGATTTATAATGCGTGCTATTGAGACACTCTACGTGATAGGAACCAACCCACACGTGATCCAATAAGACTTCATTGTGGGCTCATCACAAGTCCTATCATTACATTCTTAAAGCATCATTGGTTGAAAAACAAGAAAGTCTAATAAGAAGTCCATTTGATAGATGAAAGAATTATAGATGCCAAAGTTAATCCCAACCAAGGAAGATGGACACTTGGAGTATTTTACTTGCATTCAAGTTGGTTTGGAAGAGCACTAAGCATGCCACTTTCTTACTTAGATTAGGAAACTTGTTTCCTATTTTAAGTTATTATCTTTATTGGTTTCTTTATTATATTTTAGAATGTTATTTATTTGATTTTTAGAAGGTTCCTTATTAGATTTTAAGAGCTTTACTTTCCTAGACTTTTGGAAGGTTTCTTTATCTCTAGATGGATTGCTTCACAACCCCTTTCACCTATAAAAAGAGGTGTGTGTATTCTGATTTGAGAAGAAAAGGTTATCAATAAAATTCCTTTAAGTTTTCTTTACACTTCTGTAGGAATTCTTTCTTCTATTCGTGGACCTATCGAATCAAAACTCGAATTCAACTAACCTTAGATTTTATGATTGTGGACCTATCAATTCATGGAATCAAAGGAATTGGTAGAGAACATTCTTGAGGAGCTTGTGAGACGTGCTAAGAATTGTTTCTTGGTCCTTTGTGGAATCGGAGTTCAAGGGTGATCTTGTGTGCACCAAATGCAATGTAGAAACTGTAAGCTTGATGTTTATCAGAGCAAGGAAGGAAAATATATAGAGTACACAATCAGAAGAAAAGGGAACCAGTTATAACAACCTATACAAAAACTAAGCAGAACTGGAATAAAACTAAGGCTCAATACGCCCCGCAAGATTGGAGAACCATCAATGAGGCCTATCTTGTCTCGAAACTCCGTAAATAACTAATGACCAAGCGACTTAGTCAAAAGGTCAGCAATCTGGGCAGAAGACTGAACATGCTGCACACGTAATAAACCACATGAAACCTGCTCACGCACAAAGAAATAATCAAGCACCAAATGCTTCATCCAGGAATGAAAAACCAGGTTCCTACACACATAAGACACACTCAAATTATCAGTAACAAGCACCAGAGAGTCACGCAATCGAACCCCAAGCTCAATTAAAAAATTCTGAATCCACATGACCTCCGCAGTAGAATTTGCTAGTACCCTATACTTAACTTCTGCGGAAGATCGAGAAACTGAAAGTTGTTTAGTAGACCTCCAGGATACAACATTAGAACAAATGAACACAACATAAGGTTTTTTGGAACAACCACCATCACGGATGCCCCCCCAATCCGAATCAGAGTAGGCCAAGAGTGACAAAGGCTTATCCCTACGAAAATGCAAGCCAAAATGCACCGTCCCCTTCAAATACCGTAAAACTCGCTTCACAGACTGCCAATGCAACTCTGTAGGAGACGCCATATATTAAGCTAAGCGATTGACGGCAAAAGAAATTTCTGGACGAGTAATAGCCAAATACTGCAGTATCCCTATAGCTTGCCGATACAGTGTGGCGTCAAAAGTCGTAAAACTATCAGAACACAAAACTGTGGTGAAACACATGGGTATCGATACTTCTTTCGCCCCCATCATACCAAACTGCTCCAAGATGTCAACCACATACTGACTCTTTGGAAAAAACAACCCATTAGACGTAGGAACAACTTCAACACCAAGAAAATGATGAAGTGAACCCAAGTCCTTAAAGATAAAATCTATCTGCAAGACATTTCACAAACGAACATATGAACCCAGTGTCATTCCCTATAAGAATGATATCATCAACATACACTAAAAAGTACAAAACCACATCATGAGCACAATAAACAAACAAAGAAGAGTAAGCTACAGATTTCTTGAAACTGAAAGAAAATTAGAAATTTAGACAATTCTAAGTACCAAGCCCTCGGAGCTTGTTTTAAACCTTAAATTGCTTTTCGTAACCTGCAAACATATCTGGGCAAACACTGATCAACAAAGCCCGTTGGCTACTCCATATATACCTCCTCATACAGGGTGCCATTGAGGAAGGCATTATTATCATCCAACTGCTACAAACACCACCCTTGCGATAAAGCAACAGTAAGTATAACACGAATAGTCACCAGCTTAACCACTAGACTAAACGTCTCGAAATAATCCCGACCAGGCTCCTGCAAGAACCCTTTAACAACCAAACGTGCTTTAAACCTGTCTATAGAACCATCAACTCGTCGTTTGACCCAGAAAACCCACTTACAACCAACAATGACATGGGTAGCACGAGGAACTAGCTCCCAAGTGGAATTTCTCATTAATGCATTAAACTTCTCCGACATGGCAGCCCGCCATAAGTCATTTTTCAAGGCTTGACTGAAAGTGCATGGTTCAATAGAGGCAGCTATGGGATGTGTTGTTTTCACATTCACAAACTTATCATTAAAATATTTTGGATTTGGACGCCTTTGTCGTTGTGGTCTAGATTGATCAGAGTGCGCAGGAGATGGAGAAGACACAATGGAGAGTTGTGGAGGTTGGGTCTATGATGATGGCAGACAAGGTTCTGATGACTGAGAGGATTGGGAAGCCGTGGAAGTAGGATTTACATATTCTAAAAGTGTGTGAGATGACTCAAACTCAACCGAGGATTCATGCACAGGCTAAGAAGGGTTATGCATTGGACTAAGTGTAGCGGTATTTGAAGTGTCCGGATGCAGTTCTACAGGATTATTCGCAAGTGGTAGAGTTTGCGCCAAACTAGGATATGGAATTGGCGTAGGAGGCATAGAGAGAGAGGTTTCGGGATAACTTGAGCATTTAAGTTTTTGAAATGGGAAATTATTGTCAACAAATGTGACATACCGAGAAACATAAAGACGCCCAATGGAAGGTTCCAAGCACTTATATGCAGACTGACTCAAGGAGTAACCTACAAGCACACACGGCTTGAATTTAACTTGCCTGGAAAATACAATTTTAACCACGGAAAGCATAAACACCCAAACGGTTTAACTTTCACGTAATTAGGCAATTTATTAAACAATTTCTGATAAGGTGAGCAATTTTGCAACATAGAAGTGGGCATGTGATTAATTAAATAAACCGCAACTTGAAAGGCATACGACCAATATTCAGATGACATAGATGCATAGTGTAATAAAGCCATACCGACTTCGATAAAATGCTTATGATGCCTTTCAGCAACCCCATTGTGTTCTAGTGCATGAGGTGGGGAGCCGGGGAGGTAAAATGAGAAATACCCGATGCATTGAATACTGAAGTTAGTCTGGTATATTCGCCACCATTATCAGAAAAAATAGAGATTATTCTGTGCCCAAAATAGTTTTCAACCATGCGTTTGAATTGAGGAAAATGACACAGACATCGGATTTGTATTTGAGAGGAAATATCCAGACATACTTTGTGTAGTGATCAATTAATATAGTAACGAAACCCATCAATGGAAAGAGTAAACGAACTTCATACATCAGTATAAATGAGTTGTAAGAGACAATTACTAGACATTGAATTGAATGAGAACGAAAACTTGTGACTTTTATTAATATGGCAAGAAGTACATGAAAAAGAATCAAACTTCTTCTGATTAAAGCTTAGTTTATTACACCTAAGAATAGAAGCTAAGATTTTATGAGAAGGATGACCAAATCGATGATGCAAACCCGAAATAGAAACATCTGAAGTTATATTTACCTGAGGAGGACTCTAGAATGGAAGGCTATGGACATCATGCTCGATCGCCCCTCGCATGAGTTGTGTTCCCGTTAAACGATCCTTAACAAGAAAATAAGAATCAAAGAATTCAACCGAGGCACGCTTAGTTTGGCAAAGCTTAGACACAGACACTAAATATTTTTGTAATTTGGGAACACACAGAACATCAGACAGAATAAGAGACCTATTTGCAAAAGGTAAAGAAACAGTCCCAGTGTGTGAAATGTTTAGAGACTTACCATCTCCCAGCAAAATCTCATCAGGTCCAGAGTAGTCTGAAACATTCTGTAAAGACAATGGTTGAGTGACAGTATGATGCAAAGCTCCTAAGTCCATAATCCATGACTGAGTTGGCATCATGGTTGTAGATGTTGTGTTCACCATAAGAGACGAATGTCCAGAGTGTTGGGGTTCAAGAACAATAATGGAGTTGTCTTTCAGAAATTTAGCAAGTTTGCGACAAAACCGTGTATCATGCCCCGAGTAGTCATAATATTTGCAATAACGATTGAGGCGATTGCCATTTTGGCGTGATTGATTCTGTCTGCCATTTGAGAACATCAAACCTCCACGGCCACGCCTGTTATAGCAAGGTTGAAAAAATCGCTAGGCGCCCCCTAGGCGCCCGATTTTTATTAAAGAGAGACATGAGTTTTTTAGGCTAAATGTCTAATTAGCTAAAGGGAGAATGGGAGTCAAAGGTCAAATACTCAAAACTCAAAAGCTTGTTCTCCGATCCACCGCTCTGTACCAACATCCATTGCTCTGTACTAACGCAAGAAGGAGAGATGCCGTTGGAGGAGGAGTCAAAGTCAGATCTGAATTGCAAATTCGCAAGAGGAGAGGAACGGAGTGGAGAGGAAAATTCAAGGCCGCCGAATGAGGGAGTCTGAAGTTTGAACCGTCGAATTCGCAGCCAGATCTGAAGTCTAAAGTCCTCCGCAGCGTCGTCGTTGCTGGTCGAGGAGAGAGGCAAAGGTTCAAGATCGAACGGAGGGGCAAGCGACAACGAAATTTTCAGGGTTGCATAGCTCCGTTCTTGGTGGTAGGCGACGGCGATGGCTGGTCTGTGCTAGGCGACGGTGATGGCCGGTCTGTGCTAGGCAACGACGATGGCTAGTTTGTGGTAGGCGATGTTGTTGTCCGTTTTGGTGGTCTGTGGTAGGCGACGATGTTGTCTGTTCATGGTGGCTTCGTTCTTCGGCGAGTGACGGCGACTAGATTTAGGCAATGGCGATTTTTTTTTTGGGTTATACGGCCGGCCGCGGAGGAGGCCGATTCCGGCCTTCCTTGACGCGGCTGGCTGCCGCCTAGGCGCAATTTTTACAACCATGGTTATAGCCATGAAAAGTTGTTTCAGCAACACTAGTGTTTGATGATGGTGGAGGATCGTTAAACCGTCGTTGTGTCGCGTTGACCATCAGCATAAACACTTGTGTTGCAGCCTCATTGTCCTTCAATAATCTTTCATAATTTGTAAGGACATCAGATAATTCTCCATATGAAATAGCTTTAGTGCGCACCAAGTTGTGTGAATATATGGACAACAAGGTCATCTTCAGTGACATGACTCTGGGCAAGAGCTAAATCATCAGCAATGGCTCTTATATCTCGCATATAAGTTTCAACTAATCGGTTACCCTTTGGATTTTTTTGCTAGTTTGGCTTTTAAGGAGACTATGCGACTTCGAGAGGATGCAGCACAGCTGGTAGATAGACAAGTCCATGCATCACGGACAGATGATGCATAGGAAATAACATATTGCAGGGTGTTTGTCAAGCTACCTAAGATAGGCGCTAAGGATAATTTGGTCTTGCTTGAACCAAGTTGTATAAGTTGGGTTTAGGACTCTTTGTGTTGCATCGGAATATTTCGCCGGAGCAACAACAGTGCCATCAACGTAACCCACAAGGTCAAGTCCAATGAGTGTGGACTCAACTTGCTTTTTCCAAATTGGAAAGTTTGATGAGGTGAGTTTGATCGGGAAGTGGGTTGGGGCATAGAGTTGTACAATGGTTGTTTGAGGTGTAGCAGCCATGGGAAACGAGAAGATAAACAAGTTCGGTAAGGAAATAAAATCTCGCTAGCTAGAGGATTGGTTGTGATACCATGTAGAAACTGTAAGCTTGATGTTTATTCACAACAAGGAAGCAAAATATATAGAGTACACAATCAGAAGAAAAGGAACCAGTTATAACAACTTATACAAAAACTAAGCATAAGCCAAAAGAATAGGCTAGAATAAAACTAAGCAAAACTGGAATAAAACTAGGCTCAATATGTAACTCTTTAACTAACATTGAACTTTTAGAACATCTTGAATAATAATTCCTTAAAAGAATTCTCCTTTACGAGGATTCATACCAATTTGGTATCATAGCTTAAATTTTATCCTCAAAATCTTTGTTGTCTTCCTTTCTTGAATTATTTTTGTGTTATTACATCAAATAAAATCTCCCATTTTTTTGGCTTAAAAAAAAAACCAAAAATTTTTGTCACTTACCATATCTTCTTGATTAAGTTTCTTGATTTTCATGATTCTTGATTCTTAATTTAAGAAGAGTCATATCACTTCAATAAAATCAATTACAACCAGCCCACATCACCTTTTAAACTATTTTCAGCCATATTTACTTCACAAATTCTCGATCACCACACCCTTCACAAATCTGTCTAACATCACAAACCACCAAATCTGTGCATTCCACAAATTTTGATTGATGCTATTTGCTTCAAACGTGATTTGTGCTCAAACTACAGGTTCGTTTTCTCTAAAATATTGATATCTTCACGTGCTCTTCTTAAGGTTTCTAAGGAGATATAGCCTATCAAAGCTGGTGTCTGTGTTCTTGGAATTATGTTCTGATCAGTTTGATCGTTACACAACAGTCACACTGATCCCTAGAGTCCTTTTTTTTAATTTCATGGTTGTCTCTTGTTTATATATGTTTGTTATATCCTGTTTATGGTTACTTAACTTCTTGTTAATTTCATAAGGCTAGTGCCTAGTTGCTAATTGTTGCATATTCCCTGCCATATTTGGAGCCACATGTTTGATGAACCTCCTAATGGTGTCTGTCTTGTACTTCTGGATTTTATAGTTCTTACATTTGTTTTCCCTTGTATCCCAAAAAAAAAAAAAAAAAAA
>NXFB01000033.1:81480-92329 GCA_002525835.2 Ipomoea batatas | reverse complement strand
TGATACAACTCCACCAAGCAAAAGGTACTTGCATTGGTGGTGGCACTATAGAATTTTCCAATAGTAATATTGTGGATACTAGTTGTGTAATCAACCATATAGATTGAGTGATTAGGTTAGAACTTGTTACTGACTTGGATTAAAATGTGTAATAAGCTGTTTTGTTACGCTTTATAGTTGAAAGATGTGAGTTAACTGACTTCTTTTAATGGTAATCTGTGATTTTTTTACCAATTTTGTAACCTATTTGTTTGATAGTTTGAGTATTTGACTCCGGGCTGTTTATTTCGAATGGTGTGTAAGAGAATGATTGTTAAGCATAGCCTTCGGTAAAGAATTTGAAATGTGTATTATAAATTTGCATTCTGGAGATAACTTGCTTGGAGATCTAAGCTAGTGAGAAGTTTGGATTCACAACCTGACATGCTTTTGTAGAAAAGTAACAATAGAATTATAGAAATTTGATAACAGTATGTCAGTATGAAGTTCTATTCACTTCCATGTTACTGAAAATGCATGTTATACAACATATATGATTAAGATATTAGTTACACATATTTCTGCTGAGGCCTCTTCCTTTTTAAGCTTCTCATTTATGCATAACAAAGTTTCTCCTTGTAAGAAATTGAAACTAAATAATAGATCTTCTCTGTTATGTTGTGTGCTGTATTCTTTACAATGCATTTGTGAATTTCTCCAAATAAGTTCCAGTATGATAGCATGAATGAAGTTGGCAACTGTAAGGTTTACTTTTGTTCTCTACAACTCAAATTTAAGAGTGTTCTAATTTTCTTTTGGGCCTTTTCTTTTTAAATTTTTGTCTGAGGTCAATTGATCTGTAGTTGTTTTGTGCATAAGAAGTTTAGTTTTGGAGCTCTTTTTGCTTCATTGGCTATTGATTGTTTGTTTTAGAAAATTGATAGGTGTCTGTTAGCTAGTTACAATCAGATTGTTATTTTGGCTATTTTCTCTCTTTTAATAATTTTGCATCTATCAGGACTTTTTTTTCCCTTGCTGCTGCTTTTTATTTCTTGTTTCAGATTCAGATTTATACATAATTGAATTCAAGTTGCTCATTTGATTTCCCAAGCCAAGCTCAAACCATTTTTTGTGGGGTCTTTCAATACTTTTTGACTTGAGGCTCCTCTCAAATACACCCCCCTAATTATATACTGTTTATCTGATATGACTTCTATGACATTATTTACTGGCCACAATGCTATACCTCGCTGCTAATTATGTGGTTTTTTGTACTGAACTGAAAAACAATGCAATAAAGAATCATAGATATTTGCACAGGTCTTTATTGACAGTCTTCTGTTCATTTTAGAATTTTATACTACTAACATTGCATTGTCAGAAACTCAGAATTATTGTTGTATATTAAAAAGTGGCTGATCTCTTTGCTTTCCCTTATTGGACATACCTCTTCTTGCCAAGTATAATTATTCCCACTCTTATTGCTCAGTTTAACCTGTAAATTAGTTTACACTACCTGTACTACTATGGTTCTAACCTACTTTATTATACCATGAGATGCATAAATATATGAATGTCACTCTGCATTTTTCTTGTATCTTTTTTGGATAAATTTACAGCAAATATAGGCATTGTGTCTAGACTTTGGTGTGTTAATTTCTCAAAATATTGAGTAAAGATGATGATATTTCGACAATATATTTACTACTAGTGTGCACTGTGCCATGCAGCTTATTTTCTCTAATGGATGCCATGGACCACAAAGATGAGGTGAAAAATGTAGAAAGCATGCAGCAAGTAAAAGAGAGTACATATATTCAGATAAAAGTTCTGTTCTTTGCACGTGCTAAAGACCTTACAGGCTTGGACGATATGCCTCTGGAAGTTTTATCTGGCAGTACCGCCCTAGATTGCTTAGATAAAGTTATTGCCAAGTTTCCAGGATTGCAAGAGATACGCAAATGCATGGTCCTTGCCTTGAACTTGGAGTACACCCCGGAATCTACAATCGTCAAAGATAGAGATGAGCTCGCCATTATTCCTCCTATAAGTGGAGGTTAGACATTCCAAAGCCCCCTATATATTGTAAATGTTTGTAATGAAGGCTTTGGAAGTTACAGATTATGGTAGCATCAATCATACAGATTGCTACATTTATAATAAGTGCCATCTGCAACAAAACTCAACCATGCAACGCAGTTGATATGTATGTTGTTTCTTGACAGTATAATATTTTTCTTTTCCCTATCTCCCATCTGTAATATCGCCAATGCTGAGCTGATGAAATCATATGAATTATTATTAATAATTGGCTATTTTCCATAATAAATTTTAGTATTGCTTTAAATCTTTCTTCATATCTGCCCTAATAAATTGGCTTAACCATAATCATGGGAGTAATGGTTACCAATTTGAGGGCATTTTTATTTATTTATTTATTTTGAGGGCATTTTGCCTATAGAAGAAGCTCATGAACCATAATAAGCAAACATTCATGTAATTTTTGGGCAGATAATTGCCTAGTGCAAAATTATTAAATTGATCATCTATGTTAGCTCCAAGGGCCTTTGAATACTTTTGAGATGCAGACTATAGAGATTGATGATTCTTACAGTTTTCATAATTTTCTTCTTTTTCTAAAATGGCAACCTGTGATACTGATGGAAAAACACTTCTTGATATATGCTTCTACAGAACATTCATATGAGTTGAAATGAACCAAGGGCTAGGGTTTGGGATCTTAAACCCAAAGTAGTTTTGAATGGTCTTTAATTTTTCACAGGTAAGTTTGAGGAGCACCGTGAAATTTATTAAGGTATAATTGGTTAGGGATGGTGTTAGTGGCGCCAAAATTTTAGCACTAAATCATAATTAATTCATAGTGTAAATTATTAAGACAATACTTATTTGATCTATTGGACAAGTTATTCAATTTATATAACTCTATGAGCAATGGTGCCCATGTCCGCCCATCATCAAATTAAAATGGACTAAGAATCTGTGCTCATGCCCAGGATAACTAGGTTCAAGTCTAATGTCAAGGAGAGAAAGGTGGTAAATAGTTGACGGGTTTTTTCACAGACATTGTCGCTAATAGCGCCCTAAAAGTAAAGTGTTGGGCTTTAGTTTTAAGGATCGTATGGTCGTAAGAGACACCTTTTTAAGCACATATCATACTCAGACTAATCTCCGTTTGAACGGGACTGGCCCAATTAAGGGGCAAAGTGCTGGCCACAGTGGCCATATTGATTTTTCCATACAAGAGGGAGTTCGAACTCCCAACCTCTCTCTTAAGGAACAAGATTTCACGGCCACTCTTAAATAAATCCTTCTTTTGTTACTGTATCTGCATGTGATAATCTAAAAATAGTATGCAAAATGAATAGACAATAAGACACTAGATTGTAAATAGCTTTTAAATGGTACAAAAGTCTGCCAAGTTTTCATTGAAGTTGATCCATAGGTAGGGTAGACACATTATATAAACAAGCACAAAACATTACCATACAATATGAGATGAGACTTGACATGAAATCATAATTCCTGCAGGCAGTGTATCATTTTCCAACATTTACATCCTCCTATATCAAAGCCATTACAGGCCATGGAATAACTCCGGCTGCTGGTAACTGTGGTCGGATCACAGGGGCCCGCTTCACCACTGAAAACGCTTCATTAAGGCGTGCAGCCCGGCTCATGAACTGAGATACCTTCTGTCCATGCCAAGTAGAGTAGTTAATAAAAATTGTCGGACTTCCTTCCTTAACCAGATTGCTTGTATGTCAACAAACATACAGTCTTTAAACCAATCTCATCAAATGGTGAAAAAAATACTGTTTTTTTACGACATATTATGTTTAAACATTGAAGATTCAATGATTTACTGGTGATATATTTCCTGAGCAGATTAACTGAACTCTTCATCAAGCTAGACCGTTAGGGCAAAGGGAGAAATTAACTTAATATGAGCCCAGTTATCATAGAAAATAGAAGCTTGATCAAGTTCAGTAAAAAAACACACTATCTCAATCAACTAAAACTTAAAAGCATAAACTTTTTTGCTACATCTAATGGGGGATGGGGGGAAATGGAATTTGAACCAAAGTATAATACTTGGAAAGAGGCTTAGCTTACCATTAAGCTAAGAGTGACTCTACTGTGAGACCGCCTCACAAATTTTTATCCGTGAGACGGGTCGGATCAAAATGGAAATGTAATACTAATCAAGAATAAAGTGTTGTTACTTATGAGAAAAATGTAATACTTTTGACGAAAAATGTAATACTTTTAAATCAAAAGTATTACACTTTCCCTTATATAAGTAACAAACACTTTATTCTTGATTAGTATTACATTTTCCAGTATAAGTATTACATTTTCATCTTGACTCGATCCATCTCACGGCTCACATAAGTTTTTGCCTTAAGCTAAATATTGAGATCTAAACCCCAATTAAATGTGTGTCACACATTCATCAATTAACCACAGTGACAACAAACATCCTATACTCCTTTCGTGATGACAAATATAATTCTTTTTCTTCCTTTTTCAATATAATAAGTAAATATTGGCAAGGGGCAAAATACATAACAGAATAAGAGCCATCCAAATACTATGTTCACTATGCACCAAATTCGTGTGCAATATCTAACCAGATACAACAAGCATATCTGTATCAAATACCAATAGTCTATTAGCACTTTTCTTCTGTTAGAGTAAGTAGGAAATTGGATTCCCTAAACCCCTACAGACATGATGGAAGAGCAAACCAGGATAATCTTAAAGGTAATTTTCTCCTGCTTACATATTTGATACAAAGCTATTTATCTACCCTCTATGTTAATCCTCACAACCAAGGAAAAAGCTAAGTCATGCAATGGCATTTTTTAATATTTACTCTAAAGCTACAAAAAGCAACACAAACACATTAGCTAAAAACATTTCAGAGAAAGACTGTTTCTTGGTGGGTTACTAAATATAGCATCCATAAACATTAGCTAAAAACATGTCAGAGAAAGACTGTTTCTTGGTGGGTTATTAAATATTGCATCCATGTGCCTACAAGAGAATATGCAGGTAACATAATTGAGGGAAGGGAAAAAAAAAACACACTCTTGCTGATGACCTCTGTTGAAACTGAAATGGATTAGTAAATATAACTTCATGTTGATAGGAATCTAAAAGAGTTAATGCCCAGAGTATAGTGGTTTTGCCAAGTTTAGTCCTAAACTTTCAAGTTAACCACTAGTAGAGTTGTTAAAATTTGAAAGTTAACAGGACTGGTTAACTTGAAAGGTGAAGGACATTAGTTGGTTAATCCACAACTTGAAAGTTTAGGACTATACCGTGACAGAACGGACCTCAAATGGTATTAATTCGAATCTAAAAATATAATTCATAAGTGTGCAAAAATAGAATTCAAGGATTGTAGAGTTAGTTAAAAGAGGAAGAAAGATAAAGGTCTAGATTTGCATAAGAGAAACTACTCAAGCCATGACTAACCTTGTCATCCATGGTGACTTTGAGCTCCAAGTTCCTGGTTTTCTTCTTCATGTTGACCAATCTGCGACCCAAAATAACAAACCCCATCACAGCAGCAGCCACGGAGAAGGTCCAGACAGGATTAGCCCTGAACACGCAGTATTTCAAAAGCTCAAAAGGTACCTTCCACCATACCACACTCCTTTTAACTTCCTCACCTTTTCTTGGCTCACTTTCATCAACATTATTGCTCCCAATCGATTCAGTTTCGTCCAATTTTGCATTTCCTTCAACTCCCAACTCCTTACTCTCTTCAAATTGCTCAATTTTCAACCCATCCATTTCTATCCCACCAGAATCCGACCAGAATTTCTTCTCGTTCCCACCTCCTATCTCCTCAATTCCATCAAAAACCCCTCCAATTTTCCCTTTTTGGAGAATACCCATTTCTCCTTTCCCCTCAAACTCCTCCAATTTCCGATCATCAGACCGATCACTGCCCGAGTCCGGCCAAGACTCACCGGAGTCCTTCCTCGGGTACCCGGTCTCCAACCCGGGATCAATCCAACTGGGATTGTCCGAGGCCTCTGAGCCCGCCTCGCTGCCATTAGTAGCGGCAACGGTACCCACATACCTCTCCGCAGAATCTATGGAGAAGTAATTGGCATGAACCATACCTTCAGAGTCGGCCCCAATTTCTTCAAAAGCATTGGGGTTCTCAGCTGAGGCGACGAAACCCGAATCGGCCGGAACCGGGTTGGGCAAGAGCACCTCCCAATCCTGGAGCTCGGCGGCCTCAAAATCCATGGCGATTTTACAATTTCGTTAACGTTGTTTTGAATTAAAAAGAAAAAAAGAAAGTGAGATTAAGGAATCAAGTACTAGGCTATGTGAAGAAGAAACGTGATACGAAACCTGGGTGTATGGTCTTGTAAAAGCATCAACAACCTGCCTACCCAAATTACGCTATTGGCCCAACTTCATCACTTTGTATTCTTTTTTTTTTTTGGGTAAAGTTACAGGGTCTTTCTCTCCGTCCGTTTAACGGTCTAGGGTCCACCCACGTGGGAGCTGGCCCAAGGGGAATCGTCACTTGTGGGAATTGAACCCGTGTTCTCCCGAAATTCCTTCCCACAAAGAGAGCTCATTTGCCACTTGAACTACCCCACTGGGTTTCATCACTTTGTATTCTATTGTTTTTCTTGACTTCAACTTATTTATTACGGAGTATGATTTATAAGTAACATATACGGAGTATTAATTTATTGTTTGAATAATTTTTTGCTAGCTAAAATTATAGTGCAGAGTTTTTCTTTGTTGAGTACTACTGGCACAAAGAGTCCTGAGGCTCGAACCTCGGGTTCGAACCTACTCCCATCATTCATGTGAGAGTGTAAACTGAGACACCGGGTGTCACTAGACCACAAGGTCTTTGGCTATAGTGCAGAGTTTATTCGTAGTCATCACTCAAAAAAAATAAAATGACACCTCTGTTATCATAAATATGAATGTCAATCAAGCTAACCTATTTAATTTCTCATTAGCCCTATTGAGTTATTGGGCTTATCGATTTGGGCTGATTGATTTTTTTTTGCATAACTTAAAATTATTGGCAAATTGTACTGATGAGGTACGGGCCCAGACCGGGCGGGATGACATGTCAAGGATGGCTCATGTGCTAAGGCCGATAAAAAAGGAGGTGAGACCAATCAAGGAGGAAGTGAAGTGGGGTTGGGTATACTGACCGAATGACTGAAGGAGTCGGGATGATCAAACCGAGCAAGTAAGGAAGTCAGGCATATCGTCTGGATGAGCGGAGGAGTCGGCATGATTTGTCGAGCGAATGGAGGGATCGGGAGTAGTGATCGGATCGGTGGAGGAATTGGGTGAGTCAGTCGATTGAGTATTGATTGAGTGTGTGAGTCAGGCGCCTCGGCCGGTTAGGAGCCGGACGGTTGAGTCGGTCGGACTGAACGATCGGATGAGTTAAGTTGAGAAGAAGAAGTGATACGTCCAGCTAAGGCCAAGGATGGTTAATGCTGATCTTGCTTGAATCATAAACTCCGAGTCGTCCTGTTGGAAGGTTCCTTGAGTCGATCGTTGAGAATTGACAGAAGGTCAGAAGCTGAAGAGCCTAAACAGCCCACTGAAACAGGCCATTAATGAGTGATGAATGAAGGAGTAAAGACTATTATGAGGCATATCGTGGAGGAGGGTAGCGATCAGCAATAATTAGAGAATAATTAGGGCGTTTACTGTTCATTATTAGCTCATTAAATTTTTTAATAATAAGTCTGAGTTTAATGGTCACTCAGACCGCTTTAAAAGGCCTCCTAAGGTACTGTAAAAGGGGAATCTTTTGGATAAACACAAGAGAATTTTGAGAGGCAAGATTGTGTGTACTTTTCCAACAATCTTTTACCTTTTCTCCGGTAGTGTTAGCACACCGGTTGATTGTCCTTTGGTCATAAAATCTATCAACATGTACCATGCACTAAAGTCTATATTGCATTGTGGATCCTAGTCCAAAAATAACATTCAGATTATGTGTCTGCAGTTGATATATTTTGTACCTGATGTTAATAGTTTTTGACTTTTTGTACATATAAAAAAATAAACAAATTGAAGACATATAACATGGTAATTACAAACGCATAACATGATAACTACAAACATATAAACTATTAACTGCATGTACATAATATGTTAACTGTAGACAAAACATGTTAACCAACCGTACATCTCCATCTTATATGTTTGCAGTTAACCTATTATGTATTTGAAATTAACAATTGATGTGTTTGTAGTTATCATATTACTACCTCCGTCCCATTTTATGTGTCTGATTCGGTTAACGAGGCTGGACTGAAGTTATTTTTAATTCATTTTTTTTATAATAATGTTAGGTTTAGTATTAGTATATAAAATTTATATATTAAGAAACTACATTAAAAGTACCATTAAACACAAAAAATTAAATTTAAAAATAATTAAAAAATGTTAAAGAAAATAAGCAAACAAGAAGTAATTGATTTGACAAATGAATAGTAAATAGGACAGGTAAAATAGGACAGAGGTAGTATGTGTTTGTATACCATGTTATGTGCCTTCTATTTGTTTACAGGTACAAAAATTGTTAACTGTAGGTACAGAATGTGTTAACTACATACACATAATTTTTGAACCAAGGTTCACAATGCAATATGAACCATAAGTATTGATATAGGTTATGTTTGGCAAACCTAGCAGAAAAGATAACTCAAAGCTGAAAAGTAGCTGAAAACTGAAAAGCTATAAGATCGAAGCTAAAATCTGAAGAGCTATTAAGCTAACTGTTATGCTTAAAAGTGTTTGGTAAAATTAACTTTTTGATAAGCTGATAAATGTAAAAAGACTAAAGCCCGTTAGGTCCGCTATTTCGCGGGCCATATTTTTCGTGACCCTAACCCGCCCCACCGCGGGCTTCGGCCCACTTTGACAGCCCTACAAAAAAACTATATACTCCGTATATACTAACCACTCTACCTTCATTTTATTAGAATCAAGTAAAAATTAGGGAAATTTGTAATTTATATCCCTCAATTTTTAAAACGGTACATATATATATATATATATATATATATATATATATATATATATATATATATATTGCCCATCCCGTAATGTCAATATTACCTCTCTCATTGATACAGAATGGGCAATATATGTACCGTTTTAAAAATTGAGGGACAACATTTACACCACTAATAATTTAGGAATGACATTGATAATTATGGAAGAGCATAAATTACAATTTTTCTTAAAAATTATGTAACAAATAAAGGGAAAAATTATACTTTTCGTCACTAAGTGTTGGTTGTGCTCACATTTCGCTCCTAAGCTATCATTGGCGTTGCACTTTTCGTCATTTTATTAACTTTTCGTGCTTACTTTTTGTCCTTGAGCTATACTAAAGTTGCAAATTTCATCCATGATGTTTTGTTAGTAAATGAATGAAAAGTGCAACACCAATGATAACTTAAGGACAAAAAAGTCAGTAAGCATGACCAACACTTAGGTCGAAAAGTGAAATTTCCCACGGGTAAAATAAATAACAATTGTATGTAGTTATACTTGCACTTAAAATATAAGTAACTAAATAATCTTCCTTTGATACATAACAATTAATTTCCCACGGGTAAAATAAATAACAATTGTATGTAGTATGCAGATTCCCTTCAGGTCATACAAGGCTAGAATGTTCACAGATGAAATTCTTCCTTTGATTTTATCTTACGTGATACTAGAGACATGGTGAATTATTTTACTCATGTCGTGTTTTATTTCACTAAGCAATCTACGAATCAAACCGCCCACAAAGTTAGCTCGGGAGTATGTTTCTATGACACCCACACATTAGAGCTGATGATGTTAGCACGTAAATATAAGAAGGTGGACCAGTGTTGCAAAAATCCCCGCCTAGGCCGCCTAGGCGCTAGGCGCTCCTAGACCGAGGCGATTTGCTCCCTAGGCGTCCGCCTAGGTGGCCGGCCGCCTAGGAGGCCGTCTAGCGCCTAACTCGGCCGACTGGGCCGAGTTGGCGGCCGACTAGGCCGAATTTGACCGAGTTAACTCGCCCAACTCGGCAGAGTTAGCCGAGTTAACTCGAGCGAGTCGACCTTGTTAATTTTATTATTATATTTATATATATTTAAATTTATTTATTTATATAAGTAAGAGAAGTAAGAGATATATATATATAATATATATAATATAATATATGACATACACCCACACACATGAATTAATTTTTTATTTTTATAGGTCGCCGCCTAGACCCGCCTAAATACCGCCTAGGCGCCGCCTAGACCGCTTAGGCGCTAGGCGCTAGTCTACCGTCCGACTAGCGCCTAGCGCCTATTGCAACCATGAGGTGGACATACATATATGTTGAACATGGGATTGATGAACCAGATGTAGTACCATATTCAGAGTTAGCACCTCAGTTAGCATCAAATCTAAACCAATCCCAAGGTGATCCGGATGGAGGTGTAGTTACCCAACCAGAACATGAGGGTATTACTGTTGAAGAATGAAATGAAGGTAATCAAAGCGTTGATCTTGAAGAAAGAAATGAAGGTAATGAGTATGATGATGAAGAGAATAATGATGATGAAGGTAATAAGGATGATGAAGAAAATTATGAACATGAATATGAAGATATGGATGTCAATAGTCATGGTGCAGAATTGAAATCAGGAGCAGCACATGCAACAAGCAAAAAAGGGAAATATACAGTTCAAGAAAACACTATTGAGGATGATGAAGTAGAGAGTGTATATTATGAGTCATATAATTCACCTAGTTACCAATCTTAGATAGAAGATGATGAAACTCAACTACAACCGCC
>NXFB01000033.1:41097-78032 GCA_002525835.2 Ipomoea batatas | reverse complement strand
TTTTTTTTTTTTTTTTTTTGTTTAAGATTGTTTTACAAATCTTGATCAGTGAGAAAACGATTTTTAAAACCTATCACTTAGCTTTATAACAAAAAGCTAATACTTTTAAAGTAACAATTATTATTTTTTATTTGAAAACTAAATACTTGTTAAAAAGTTGTACATTATAATACATTTAAAGTAATATATATATATATATATATATATACATATATATATATATATATATATATGAGTGTGTGTGAGAGAGAGAGACTAAGATGAAAATATAATACTTACACTGAAAAATGTAATACTAATTAGGAATAAGTATTTGTTATTTATAAGGAAAGTGTAATACTTTAGAGGAAAATTTTTTTTTTTTTTTTTTTTGGTGAACAAGAGGGACCTAGAGGTCTCGAAGATTAGTGACGTCTACTAGTTGAAAAAATATTACTTTTATATCAAAATGTAAATGTATTATATTATTTTTCTTCAAAAGTATTACATGTTTCCTAAGTAACAAACACTTTATTCCTGATTAGTATTACATTTTTCAGTATAAGTATTACATTTTCATCTTGATCCGACCCATCTCAAAAACAAGAATATGTGAGACAATATTACACAAATTTTTGTCATATATTAATTTTTAACCAAAAGGTAATAATTTGAAGTAACAATTGTTAAAGTAAAGCGTATAACTTTTAATCTAAAAGAAAATACGATTGAAATTAAAATTAAAATAAATTTTTGTGGTCGAAACTCATTTTTTAGATTCGTCTCACAAATCAAAATATGTGAAACAGTTCCACACAAGCAAGTATGTAATGTAAATATTAAGATGATGTTGCATAAATATTATGTGTTGTTATTTACAAATTTATTTATTATGCTATTCGTCCAAAATACAATAAATATCTTATGAGTGAATTCTCAAAATAATCCTTTGATATATTATTGTTATTTCTATTTTTATCCTCAACTTTTTATTTGACCTAAACTAATTCTCTTTTTTTTTTTATGGTATATACCTAAATTAATTCTCTGGTTATTAATTTTTCACTCAATTTGATCCTTCCATTAGTTTGCATCAAATCAATGTTAAATGTATGTGAGAGGAAAATTAAAATTAATTTCAAGTTTTTCACCCAATTTGATCATTTGACTCTTGTATTGTGCGTATGAATGTTTAATAATAAAATTTTTAAAATTATTAATAAATTAATTTTTAAAAGCAAGTTTATTTGCATGGATTGTTAAGTAATTAAATGATTAAATTGACCAAAATATTGAATATAAAATATGCATAATGAAAATGTTAGAAATTGGCTTTTTAGTATTGAATATAAAACATTAAATGTTTAAATACCAATTTAGCCCTATGTTATCATTGTCTATTTAAGGTGTGCCTTATTTTATTTTTGGGAAAAGGGTCAAATAAGCCCTCAAACTTTACCCCAAAGTGCAATTAAGTCCTCAAACATTAAAAAGGTTCAATTAAACACTTAAACTTGTTATTTTGGTGCATTTAAACCCAAATGGCCGGTTGTTTACCTGAAACAACCAGTTATTACTTTTCCGGCCAACAATCCGGCGGCCGGATTTTTTTTTTCCGACGACCGGAGAAGACGACTTCTCCAACTGGAGGATCCTCCATGGAGGAGACAAACCAGCTCGTCTTCTCCATGGAGAAACGAACCAGTTCCTCTTCTCTAGTTGGAGAAGACGAACTGGAGTCGTCTTCTCCGATGTTGGAGAAGACGAACTTCTCTTCTCCATTCTGATGGAGAAGACGAATAGTTCATCTTCTCCAGTGTCTCCAACTAGAGGAGACGAACTGGAATGTTGGCCGTTTGTTCGTCGAAAGATATGGCCGTGGAGAAGACATGTTCGTCTTATACCATGGATCAGGGTCTATCTTGAATTGTAGACTCTGGTCTAAAAATAATTTTCAGATTCTGTATTTGTAGTTGATACATTCTGTATCTGCAGTTGACAGTTTCTGTATTTGTAGCTATCATATTATGTGTCAGTAATTATCAAATTATTTGTTTACATGTACATAAATTGTTAACTATAGGTACAGAATGTATTAACTGAAGGTACATAATTTTTGTATTAGAATTCACAATACAATATGAACCCTAGTCTATGGTATAACAATTGACTGATTTTATGGTAAACTAATGCAAAGACTAATAAATTGCGTAAAAAATAAATGGTCCATGGTATAACAACGACTCTTATAATCCATATTGGACCATTTAATTGCTTAGAGTCGAGTAAGGACTAGAAGTAGGCTACTTCCTTATTTAATTAACTCTAATTAATAATGACTAGAAAAGTCTAAGTTGGATTCAATCTATACAGGTACATAGAATCATAGATTACTTCAACATTCTATCCAACTTGTATGAGTTTATTTTATTTTTGATTTGATTTCCAATATGATCTTTTAATTATTACCATTTCTCAATATTATCCATCAATTTTTAATTAGGCTTGACTTAGTCTTCTAAGTACTATATCTCTTTTACGTATATAAATTGTGTACTTTTGGATCCAGGTCTACCTTACAAGGTGGATACGAGTCACAAAATAATTTGTCAAATTATAAACAATTAAATGATTTGCAGCATATTAAAAATAAACGTGTAATACACTAATAATAAATATTTAGTGTATTAAAAATGAACTTTTAGACTAGTGATCTATCTTGTAGTGTAGATCATAACCAACGGTATTAAGATTGGTTAGTTAAATGGAATGATAGTTTATTATTTTTATCCAACTTTTAGCAAAAGAGCAAAACTTGGGCAAAAAAGTTGATTAAGGGTGTGGTTGAAAACCCGAAAAATGAATTCCAGAAATTATTTTTCAGATTTTCTTTGTTTGGGAACGCTTGGAAAATGCGGGAATTTCCGTGACCATGAAAAATCAAGTTATTTTTCCGGAAACACAACTTCAATTCCAGAATTTTTTTTCGAAAGTCATTTTCCGGAAATGACTACACGGATAAGCCATGGCAACATTGACCGGAATGGACCAAGGTGGTGGGTAAACAACTGGTTTCCGCCGGAAACCATGACGGAAACCTGTAATGGTTTCCGCCGGAAATCTGTAGCGTTAGTTTTTTTTAATAAATAATATTATTTTAATATTATTATATTTTTTTATATTTTAAATAAAATAATTAAAATGTTTAATTATACAATTCTACTCATTTTCCAGAAAATGAACCAAACGCACAAAAACAATGTTTCAGAATACATCCAAACACTGAAAATGAAACTATTTTCCGAAAAATGACTCTTTTTTCAGAAAACATGCATTTTCCAAAAGTTATTTTCCTGCCAAACACACCCTAAGTTTAGTTACATCACATTTTGCTATAGAGTCAAGTAAAGGGAGCAAGAAAATTCATATCATCATCATATCATATTCATTATTCATTTTACATATATGTACTTGATTGCAACAAGGAGTGGATGAAAAGGTGCATACCAATTCAGACTCGACAACCTTAGCTTGTTGTTTAAGTTTACTTACATCACTACATTAGGTATACGTTATGTGCATAAAGAACTAGTATTTCATAAAGTAAAGCACAAAAGTATATTAATGCACTAATCTATGCACTTGTATATAGACTGGATCTAATCTAGATTTTATGGTCACTGCTATTAAGATTTGACTTAATTATTAATTAAAGGAAGTGGTAACGTATAATGTATAAAATATAAATGTATTGTAAGTTATTTTACTATTAATTTAATTTATAATTAAGTCAAAAAAATACATATTTAAATTTAAGCCAAAGAATTTTAAAGAATTTTAATTAAGACATAACACATTGTTTCATTATTAATTTTCAGCAGTCATGCCAAAGGCCTTGTGGTCAAGCGGTATGAAGTTATTTTTTCAAGTGGGAGGTCATGGGTTCGAGCCTCAGTGGGGCAATGTTGACTTTGTTGCGCTTCAGTACGTTGAGAAAGTATATGGACAGATACTACATGTAACAGGTCAATAGTATTCAAAATAAAAATAAAAAACTTTCAGCAGTCATAACTCAACTCTAAGTAATTAAATGGTCAATAAAGATATAAGGAAAAATCATTATTTTGATCCGTCAATTGTTTTTTAACTGTCTATGTAGTTCCTTATTTTTAATTTTAATTAATTTGATCATCGAATTGTTTAAAATTTCGTCAATTAAACCCTTTTGAGGGACTAAAATGGTGGTTTCTCCATTTTAAAATTTCGTCAACTTGAACCTCGAATGGGTTTAATTGACGAAATTCTAAACAATTCGAATATCAAATTAGTTGAAATTGGAAATTAGGAACTACATTGACAGTTGGGAAACAATTGAGAGACCAAAATGGTAATTTCCCAATGCATGATATAATTTATTTTAGGAATAATGATCAAATAGGTCATTGAACTGCACACAATAAAGCAATTAAGTCACTAAACTTTTAAAAAACTACAATTGAGTCCCTAAACTAATCCATTTCATGCAAATTGTCTAATTTGAAGGTTTTTAACAGGTCACCCCAAATTTAAAATATTTTAAAAAAAAAAAACTTAAAAATAATCATTTAAAATTAAAATTAAAATTTATTTATTAAAAAAAAAAAAAGTAGAACGTCTCTGGAAACGAAGATACTTTCTACGTCTCCGACGGAGATGTTCTTTTTTTTAATTACTTTTTTAAATAATTATTTTTAATTTTAAAAAAAAAAATATAATTTCAATTTGGGATGACATGCATGTTAGAAACCTACAAATTATATAAATTGTATGAAATGAGTTAGTTTCGAGATTTAATAATTGCAGATTTTTTTAAGTTCAGTAGTTTAATTGCATTGTCGTATGTATTCGATGGTCTATTTGACCCTTATTTCTTTATTTTAATAGGTATAGAGTACTATACGTAAGTTTGGTGCAAGTTGCTTATTACGTACCCTACTGTAGCATAAGCAAAATTTGGATAACTTTGATTAAGCATGCTTCATCACACTTTACTGAGTCAAAATAGAGCAAGTAAATTCATTTTCCAAAAGAACATGCGATTTAGAAGTCCCAACTCCCGAGGTTGTTCGGGATTACGCATGTTTTGGTACAAAATTTTTTATATTAATTACTGTTACTCCGTCGGCGATGATGCATGTTACGTTGTTGAACATTTCATACATTATCATTACTCCATGAATTTATATCGTTTTTTTTTTTTTATCAAAAGAGAGAGGGGTACACCCAACAACACAACAATGACAGATTTAGCACGCCCTTACTAGAGGGGTTCTCCTATGAAATCTAGCGCCAAGACGATCTTCACGAATTTACATCTTTAATTTCCAGTAATGTCAGTTTATAATTCTAATTTCTAATATTTCTAATTATTTATCCTTTATTCCTTATATCTTCATTTAATTTCAAGAAAATTATACTTTTTGTCTTTCAATTATTACATATTATGAAATTTAGTCCTTAACTGTCAAATTTAAGAAATTTAATCCTTCAATTATTTAAAACGTTACTAATTCACTCTTTCTATGTAGAGGTGTCAATGCGGGTCGACCCGCGAAGCTCATAGGTTAGGATTATGCAACCTTAACTTGCTTCATGCAGACTCGCGCGCGGGCCTAACTTCAAAAATAAAAAAATAAAAATTATATTATTGTTTTATATTCAAATAATTTAACCTAAATAATATTAAAATTTTCATGTTTAAAAATAATTTTAAAAAATTACATTTTTAAAAATGTGTGTATGTGTGTGTGTGTGTATATAAAATTTATGAAAAGCCTGCGCGGGCAAAAAATTTCATGCCCTAATCCGTCCAACTGCGGGGCGGTTTAGGGCTGGCCCATGGATTTCGGCCCATCTTGACACCCATACTTTTGTGATACCAATTTAATATTTTAATCGTTCAATTGATTAACACAAAAGTTACAAAATAAATGAATTGACAATCTTTATATTCTTTAAAATTGACAATTAAGGACTAAATTGTACAATAATTGAACGATTAAAAGTGTGATTTTTTCTGTAATTTAATGTGAATTTTCACAATAATAAAAGTAATTCCTCAAAATTCCAAGCACGCATATTTAAAGTAATAGTATCAGTAAAATTGATCCTAAGGTTAATCCAGTGGTTATATATGAAAGTCATAAATTCTACTAAATATGCTGGAAAACTTGTGAGTTCAAATAGCATGACCCGCTTGGAGTTGACAAAATTTAACCGTTTCTACCAAGCATAAGTAAAATTTATGAGTGGAGTGAAATGAACCTACTGTTATCTTCACCACTGTAGCTTAGGTTGTATACAAGGATTTCCATGCCATAAATAGAAAAATTATACATCGTATTAAAAAAGCCAAGAAATTACTTGCACCCTAATTCACTCAATCCAACACACAGAATTGAGCTGTATGTTATCACTACTATCTTTAATGGATTCTCTCTCTCTATATATATATATATATAATATAGAAATTACTTGCACCCTAATTCACTCAATCCAACATTAAACACATAGAATTGAACTGCATGTGATCACTACTAACTTTAATGGATTCACTCAATCCAACATTAAACTATAAATCCTTCGTAAATCACACATTTCATTAGAAATTTAGTTATATATTATTGGAAAGAAGAAAAAAGATATAAGCTCTGTTTGGTAAATGGTCGTTAGCTGTTAGCTGATTGGGTTAGAGGATATAACTAGTTGATAACATTAGGTGATTGTAGAAAAGTGTTTGGTAAATTAGCTGTTAACTTATAGTTCTTTGGTATAATTTCTTTTCTCAAAAAAGTTAATTGAAAAAAGTTGCTTTGAGGAACTTTTTGAATTTTAGCATTTTGGAGTTACAAAAGGTTGATTAACCAAATACTTATATTAATTTTTTAACCATGTCAAATAGCTAATAGTGGTCAAATAAGCTAAAATGGGCTGGCTTTCAAAAAAAAAAGCTAAAATGAGCTGATAGACTAACTTATTTTACCAAATAGGGCCATAATAAATATTTGTTCATAATTGTGTATTCGAAGGCTAAAAGCATACGCTCAAAGGCACAAAGATGTGCACTCAAAGGGAGAAACTATGCAATGAGATAAAACATATGCACTCGAAGAAGGAAAAATGTAATTCGGGGACAAAGATCATATGAACTTACTTATTACATAAAATTACCATAATGCTATCACATTTTTAAAAAAAAAATTCTTCATTTTAAACTGTTAATTTAGGCTAGATCAATAACTGATATTTAACATTATTTTCTACTAAGCCCCTCATTCACATTAGATCTCTCTTTTCTCTCTCTATATATATACACACACAACAACAATATAATCCTTACTTCAACAATCCATAAGTAAGTTTTGAATGTGAAATGATGAAGTTAAATTTTGTATATAAGAATAATTGATAAATAAATTGAAAACATAAGGGCCGAATATAAAATAATATACAGTGTATAGTGATGAGTAAGTTGGATTTAGTCAAAGATGAAGCAATTTGACCAATGCAGGCCGACATTGCTGTCGGAATATAAGCCTTAACTACTAAGAAAGAAAATAAGGAATTATTATGTGGGCAAGTAACCACCACCCTAACGGATCTTGATTTGGTCCAACCGTCCAAACTGTATTCTTCTGATGACTGCGGCAGCCCATTTGACATTTTATTACGAGTACTTGCGATTTTCCTTAGAGGAATTTTACATGTATTTACATTTTCTATTCTCATTTTCTGCTTCATAATATGTTACATGTTTTGATTGCTTAGTATAAGAAGATCATGATTTCTATCTATTACTTTTTTTCTAATAAAATTTGAACGCCTAATTGAAGGGGAGTAGATTTTTGAAGTCCAAGTAATATTTTTATTTTTTTATACACATTTTTACTACATTAAGCAAATAAATTATTTAACTTATAATTAATCATATAAAATTACACCAAATAATACTCCGTACTAGATTGGATTTAAGTCACATTGTTCTAAATATATTTCTTTGAAACTCTAATTTAAAGAACAATTTTAAAAGAGGCCAAAACTATTGATATAAAAACAAGAACTCAATTGATTTTTGAGTGATATATTATAAGCATTGACACAAGATCAAACGCTTGTAATCACAGTGTGAGAAATACATCTAATATGATAGACTCCTTATAAACACCAGACGTTGATCATCTCACTTTAAGTGTGAAAAATATACCCAATGTAATGGACACCTTATATTAATACCAGATGTTGATCCTCTCACTTAATAAACCATTAAATTACCATTTAGCCCCACTATCTTGTCAAGTCGAGTGTGGAGGCATTGGGGCAAGAGAATTTTGCCCTGGCAAAACAAGAGTAAGTAATCTAAGAGCATCCTTATCAATGGGGTTTTTTCGCGGTTATTGAGGAGTTTTTGTAAGTGTGATTAGGAAAGAAAAAATGGGTGGGAAGCAAAAAAAATAATAAATCTGATTTATATATAAAAAAAAATTAATGCACATTGTCAGGCGCACCTGACACGCCCAGCGCGTGCCACGCGCCCGCTAGGCGCATAAAGTGACAGCCACGCATGGCTGTCACTAGTTGTATTGAAAGCAGTGGGGCCCAAATTCTCTGCAATATTTCTTCATTTGCAGAAGATACTAAATCCTTCTCTCTCCCTCACCTCTCTCTTCCATGTTGGATTCAATCTAACATGACCCACACCAATAACTATTGGTGTGGATGCTCTAATTATCATTAAACTTTCATTTCAGAGTCTAACATCTACATCACTCGATAAAAGAAAATTATGATGTCGCCCGCATTGGCATCTCAATTAGTCACAAAGATAAAGTTTGAGAATAAAAGAAGATTATAGTGCACATGTACCAAAGCCTATAAAAAATTAAAAACACATAATCAATCCAACTAGAGTGGAAATAAAACACATTGAGATTATATCAAAGGTATTTGGTAAAGATTAGTTCAACAGACTGAAACTCAGGTAGAGTTAATTATGAAGTGTTGACAATTTACAATCACAATCCATGATTATGTAAACTTAGACCCCACTGAAGAAGAAAGATGTTACATGTCAAAATCTACCCCTCCCACAGAGGGGCAAAACAAAGGGGAATAATATTCAAAAAGAATACATTAAAATATCAGAAAATGTCAGCCAAGAAAAATCCAGGGAGAACCTTTCTCTTCAATTAGTAACTAGGTTTTTATTGTATGTGGATAAACGAGGTCGCTCCAAGAGCTCTAGAGCAACTGCTTTTTGCTCCAAACTATCGGCAATCTGCTCCAACCGCCTCGTGGATTGTCTTATAACCGTCCCTTTCTAAACATTGGGTGAGTTCAGCCTAAAAAGATGGCAGAAATAAAGTAAAAATATGGCACATAAAACATTCACATATTAAAGCAAAAATGATAATAGATAGATAGATGCATGTTTGATATGGGAACAATTAAAAACTTTAGCAAATTTTCTATGTTTTAAAAAGGTTTCATGTGACCAAGAGGCATTGGCTCAAGTAGGATTCTTGAGTTGCTTAAAGCATGAGGTCAAAAGTTCAAAACAATGTGCAGCAATGCCCTCAAGACGGCTACTGCCCAAAGTGGGCCCAACCGAGACTAGGATGAATTAGTCTCATCTCATGGGATACGAATGCCCGTGTAGTATGTCAACAATAACAATAACAATAACAATAAAGGGCTTCATGGGCACTACCACCTATTTGTCATGAACTTCTGGTGAAATAGATGTCAAACCCCACTTTAGGAGCGAAAAGAAATAGAAAACAAACATGTGAACTAGGATCACTGTTGTAAAAATCACCCTAGGCGGCCACCTAGGCGCCCCTAGGCCAAGGGGATTTGACCCTTAGGCGGACATTAGTGGGCTGGCCGATTAGTCAGCTGACTAGGCGGCCTAGGCGCCCGAGTCGGCCAAACTCGGCCGTGTTTTTTTTTTTTTGGGGTGCACAAAGTGTACAGTGCTGTGTTTTTCTTATTATTATGGGCACCTAACGCCTTCTACAACATTGACTAGGATGTTGGCTAGAAAGGGCATTATTTCATAAAATACCAACTTGGTTGAATTAAAATAAAAAACCACCAATAGCTGATCCTATAACATGGCAGAGCAGAAAATAAGCAACTTGAAAAACAAAATGTAGCTCATCAAAAGGCCAATGAGGGACGAGAACTCATTGTAATATTCTTCCTTTTTATACCTATATCAGGTCATCTTATCCATCAGAGTGGGGGTATATTGAAACCCCACTCTGCACCTGTTCACAAGTTGTCATGTTTCCATTGACATTTTCCATAATAAAATAAAATAAAATAAACCAAAACCAAAAATTTACAATACCTTTATCTTGGGTATAAGGGCAGGGCCCCCATATGCTAAGGCTGTGTAGAGCTGCACAAGTGTAGCACCAGCTCGTATTTTCTTGTATGCATCTTCGCCACTGAAATTGCATTTCCCATCCAAGAATCAAATGACTAATAAATAGATTCACAATCAACAATATATGAAAACTCAGGAACAGGAATTACCTGCTAATACCTCCACAACCGATTAAAGGAATCCTCCCCTGGTTAGAATAAAAATATTCATGTTATCTACGCATCAGATTAAACAAAGGGAAACGCTTTATAATATATCCAGTTTACATGTGCAAATTCAAAAAAATAGCCAAGTAACTGAAGAAGGAGCAATTCACAACCCATAGAAAGATGGGACTTTCTATATGCAATCTGCTACAAACAGAATAGTAACTTTGTGTGTAATTTTTCATTTTTTAATTTTATTTTTTAAGAGATGGATTAATGTGATAATGTAAAAAGAAAAGCATTAACAGACTGGACACTATGTAGTAATATTTGAGAAGTCTAAATTAAGCAATTGAACTTAAGATAGCAGTGTGGAATTTACCAAAAAAGGAAAATGTAATGTACCTATACTACACAATAGAAGGGGGGGTCAAGTCAGATTAGCTACCGCCTAATGGATGACTACAATTGCGGGAGACTAAATTAATATTTCGAAGAGTCAAGAATTTGATTCAACAAGAAACATCCTAATAGGTTGATTCTATAAGACAACAGTTGACAATAACTATAAAGATGCAGTTAGAAGAAATTAAGAAAAAGTTATCTAAAGAAATAAGTAGCAGACCTTTGTAAGAATATACATCTCTTTGAGGATATTTGTGGACAGCTCATAAAGCGGCTTACCGCTCAAGCCACCAGATTCTTGAGCCACAGGATTTTTACTCACAGTTTCAGGTCTTTGGATGGTTGTATTTGATATAATCTACAAGCATTGACAAAACACACAATGATGCTTAAGAATGTTTATCCATATCTGCATATGCAATGACATGCAACTTATACTATTTAAATTATAAATACAATAAAGCGTTGTCTTATAATGTCCAGTTTTTTTAATACACATGATGACTATATCATTCATAAAAGATAATGGAAATGATGAACACACAACCAATCAATGACAATAATTCTTAATCCATAGTTGGCATTCATTTACAATGTAAGAACAACTTTCACTATGTTAAATCAATGTCTTCCCCCTGCTATTATAAGATTAGAAAAATAAGTCAAAACATTAGTACCACCAAGGCCAATGGCTCAATGCATTACTGGTCTTCTCAAGAAATTTAATGATCTTCACACCTTAAATGAAAGGCTACACGATTTTGTATTGTTTTTCGGTCTAAATTGCTCAGTACTCTAAGCCCAAGAAAGTAGTACACAAGAACTTTATAACTGCCTAACCACATGTTAATGTTCGAGTTAAGAGCGACCTCATCCTGTTATCACCCATGTCTCTTCTGGATCAATGACAACAAGTGACCAGTTTTCCCCAATGACCACTTAGATCTACCACATTTATTGACAGCCTAGTCAGCTCTGCTTAACTATTATTTGGTGCAGATCCATTTATCTAAGGGGATGATAGAACAAAACGACTGCAAAACTTATGTCAGAGGATGCTACCATTTAGGAGCCATTGACCATTTGTATCAAGACCAAGAATTAGGGCAGTCATGACTTCAACATATGGTATTGGGATAAATGAGCCCACATTGATTTGTACCTTTGAAAGAGAAAGGGTAAATCAAAATGTATTTTGCCCTGTTTTCCCTGTTTAAGGAGGAGATTTTTGGCATCAATCCAGTTGAAATTTCCCAACTAAACACTTCAATGCTAGGGAAATTTGAACAAGTTAAGACATTAGGTCAGATGTGCGAGGGAAGTAAAAAAGACCCAAGAGATCAGGAAATTGAGAAGGCTGGTGACACCACACCTACCAATAGTAGGGAATCTAAAATTTTCCCTAATTTCTGAATAGCTTTAGCTCTAGAAAAGCCCTTGAACTTGATCCAGCAAGAAGAATTGTTCAAGTTACTCTCCTTTGACAAGAGAATAGTCAGCAACGAAGGAAACAGGGAAAATAAAAACCTACAAGTAGCACTAACCAAACCTACATTAATTAAAAGATAGGATGCTGGAACTAGGAAGGGTGATTACAGCACAGATGAAGGTGGCAAACATCAACCAAGACAGCTTATGATTCTAGAACATGGAAGATTTGCTGAAGAGATGAGAATAGCCAAATTATAGAATCGACAGAGGATTGGATAGAGAAAATTTTTGGAAAACTTTGGGAGTCTCTTTTGGTTGGACAATGAAAGGGCTAAACAATTGATAACAAGGAATTAGTCAAGGTGGCAAGAAAGAATTGACAAGAATATTGGTTGTAGCAAGAGAAAGAGAGGCAGAATATAAGCAACAAAGGGAAATGAGATTTGAAAGACACTATTAAATAGGCAATAGAAGAAGCATCACCAATGACATCAAGCTTAAAGGAGGCAAAAGAAACAAGAAGCCTGGGAAAGAATCTGCTTCATTTATGCTAAATGCATTTATTGGTTGTGTTTGAGGGATCAACATCATGTCATCATTTGTAGTTCATCTATGTACTGTGGTTGCACCCTCTTGGTGCTTTCAATAAAAACTCGGTGACTATAAGTCTATAGGAAAATTGAAACCTAGTAGAACCAGAAGACAGTGGATTGGAACTCAATAGAGTCAGACACAAAATTTCCATCATATTTATATAACATTCAACTTTTTTTTAAAATCTTGGATATGCAACTTATTAGGGTCTTTTTTGCTTATACAACTACTGTAGTCAGAGAGCCATTTCTCTCTCCTCTCATATCTGTGCACAACTCCTCTCCTAAGGAGTTTACTTTTGATAGATGTCTTAAAGAATTGTTTCTTAGCACAGTCTACTATTTCTACATAGCATGGATAACTGCATGATACCTCATCAGCAAAATATAGATCCTTTGTCTCCTATGTGTCGCTCATATGCACCTCCCATTATCAGCCATTTTGTTGCACACTATATAAAGTTCGCTAAATTCTTTCCTTCATAGCATCTCACAGCCCCATAGGAATATCATTCCCTCCTAAAGTCATTTCTCCTCAAACAAATGCTTTAATAGTCTTACAATATTAGTCTCTTGCAAACCAATAGTAAACAGTTTTGATCAAGAAGAAAATGAAACTAAGTGTTTAATGTTCAAAGGTAAAGAAACAGCATAAATTTTCAGAAAAAGTACCAATCCATCCACACGGAGAGCAAGAGCAACCTGCAAAGATAGAGAAAAGAAATCAGTATCATACGTGTCATAGAAGAAAGCATGTCAACAAAAAATATGCACATACTGCTGCAATATCTTCTAGGTCTTGCATAGACAAGTCTGGAGCAATTTTCACAAGCAATGGAGGTGGGCCTTCTTCACCCCACTGCATTTCATCACGAGCTGCTTGTACCTAAATTAGAGGCAGAAATATTAATTCCTTAATTTTTAACTAATTCTTAAATCCACAACACTACATGACATGTCAGGACAATGCAAAGAAAGGAAAATAATAATGTTATCAAACCTTCTTCACAAGATCCTTTAACTGTTTTCTTCCCTGGAGTTGGCGTAGTCCAGGAGTATTTGGTGATGAGATGTTAATAACCTAAAACAAGCTCACCATCAAAAGAAAGCATGAATAATAGATTAAGTGTGTGTAAGAGTGAATAATCTAAGAAGGCAAAGGAACCCCAACATGTCAAGGAGTAATGTGACATGTCAAGGAATAATCTAATGTCAGCAGAGGTGTCAGGGAGAAAAGTTAATCAGACATCCATGATGTATTTGCAGAAGTTGTGCCACCAACAGTAAGAAGTGTGACCTTTGTCTAGTGTATAATAGATATATGAAGGAACCCATAATAAAAGAGGAAATTAAAGGAAAATTCATATTTTTTAGAAATCTACCAGATAGTCAGCATACTGGGATAATGTATGAACTCCTTGCACATAATCTGCTGCAGCATCTTCAGTAGTCTTATTCTTTCCCAGGTTAACACCCAGAATTCCAGGACCAGCTTTTCCTCCCTGCTTGACTTCATCCCCTGCTGGAGACGAAGTGCTGGAAGTTTCCAACTTTCTCTTACCATGCTGAGCACCTAACCGCTTGGCAACAGCGACAATTCCTTCGCTATTGAAGCCACACCTATTTATTATAGCACTGCAAGCAAATTGAAGCACATAAAGATCTGAATCATAAATAAAAACCATTCAGATATGTAGAAGAAATTCACTTTCTAGAACAAATGATCAACTGAATTTATTCCAGTTCACTGACTACAGTTAGTTATAAATAGAAGTGAACTTTTTTTTACCCTTCCTCTCTCAGTCTGAATATACGAGGCTTTGGATTGCCATCTTGAGGAATGGGTGTCACTGAGCCAACCTCCACAAATCCAAAACCTAATCCAAGTAAGCCTTCAACAGCCTCAGCATTCTTGTCAAAACCAGCAGCAAGGCCTAAAGGATTTGAAAACCTTCTGCCCCAAACTTCAAGGCCTAATATAGTAGGATCTGGTCTCTTCTCCCTTGGAACCCACCCACGAGAAGCAGCTGAAACAGCCAATCTGTGGGCTACCTCTGGATCCAGAAGTGCAAAAAACGGATTTACAAGTTTTGTTGCTGAGAATAGCCAGCCACTGCACAAGAGTTTTCAAGACATGATAGAGTAATTCCTTGTCAAAAAAAGAACCAGTTTTAATGCAGTACAGTAAATGCAGCACCAAGTCACCAACATCACTGCAAGTAAGAGATTATCATTTGATAATTCAAATCTAGTACCAGAAAGTTTCTTCATCCACTGTACTAGCATAAGCTCCTCCTGCTATTAGTAAACCAATGGTAGCTCCAGTAAATAACCTTCCCTACAGTTTACCAAAAAGGAACATAAATACAAGCTCACTCTACAGAATAAAAACAACACTGGAGCATTTGCTGCTATGGTGAATTAATTCTTACAATTTTAAAAGTCAACTGACAGAAGGTTTTGTGTGGAGAGTAAATGATAGAACCAAGTTCTGAAACACAACTTGTCAGGTGCATTTAAAAGCCAACATACAAAACTACAATAGTTCAAAGTACCCAACTAATGGCAAAGTAGATCTACTTAAGGAATGAAGTTTAGTTATTAATATGACTTCGTTTTTCAATAGTTAAGATCATAAACCTGTCTTCTTTTGTTAAATAGTTCATTAACAATTTAACAGCATTGAAAATGAAAATTCAAAGCAGCGGCTTCTACATAAGAGGTAAGCCTTAGCAAAAGAATTATGAAGCCCCAATATGGCATTGATGCCACACATTTGAGTCACAAGAAAAGAAGGGTTCCTAGAATCCAGAAGCAACCCCCTACCTTATTTTAACCCCTATAAAACACACACTTGGACATGGTTTCCTTCCACTTAAGCCATGATGAACTAAGAAATACTCATTACACTTTAAAGACAGCTTCACACATTTTTTTAGTCATAACTTATGATTCCCTCGTTGTCTTCCTGTGAAACATACACAGGGCCTTCTTTCGGCATCAAGGTAAAATTATGATCACATGGTTGTCCTAGTTGTTAGTTCCCTCTCCGGTCTACCTCCATAACTTCCAAACCACAAGTGTTTCGCACAAAATAACCTACTTTTCCACTTCAAGATAAAATTTTGATCATATGGATTCCAAAATGCAAACTTCACTGCCATAATCAGAAATTCCAAATCCATCCCTTCTCTACCGCCGCCGCCCCTCCCCTCCCCTAAATTTTTCGTAGTTAATTGCAAAATAAGAATAAAACCAGGGCACGAACAGACAATAAAAGGAAGAACATGCACGTACATACGCATATATAAATAGACAAGAAGAATAAAGTGTAAAGAAAGCACCTTTTTGGAGGAATGAGAAACCCGAGGAGGAAGATTGGGAGCAGAAGAAGTGCAGTAATCATTTCGGGGTAAAAAGCTGTTTGATTTGAGCTTCCTGCAAATGTTTTCTCTTATTAACCCCGCTGCAATCCTTGCTCCTCTCATTATTATTTCTTCTTCTTCTTCTTCTTCTTCTTCTTCCAAGTATCAATGCTTCAAGAAACTCTTGCGGATAAAAAAAAAGTAGATTCTCCTCAAAGCTATGAAAAATTATGACGCACAGTTGCTTTCATAAGAGAAGGATGAATCAATTGGTATTAGCAAAACGTGGATTGAGAGCGTGAGAGAGAAAGACGTTTGCCTAAGCTTAAGACAGTTCGACTGGAAGGGTTTTAGGCTTTTAGCCATACACAAACAGAAACCCTTTCCAAAAACACTTTATTCCATTATTCGGATGCTCTTATAGTCTTATGCCAATCGATTTAGTTTTTGGGGTATTTATGCAAATTAGCTAATTATTATAATTACAATTGAAACTCGAAAATGTTTTCCTAAAAATGATTTCTAAAAAGTAAGTCATTTTTTTAAAAAAATAATTTTAATTTTTAATGTTGTTTAGTACTATTGATTTTATTACATTATAGTATTTGTTCATTGTCTGGCTTGAACTCATTTTTTTAAAAAAATAATTTTAATTTTTAATTTTTGTTTGGTTCATTTTCCTGAAAATTAACATCTTATTTGTTAAAATAATAATATTATTATTATTATTATAAGTGTTGGTGGTAATGGTGGTGGCCGTGGTGATAGTAATAATAATTTGGAAACTAACTTGAAAAAATATAAAAGTGTAGATAATTACAGAAAAATAAAGAATCTGAAAAATATCTTCCGACTAAAAATTTAGGAAGACATTTTCCATTAAATTGAGTATTTTTATATTGACTATAATAAATATTTTTTTTTTGACTTTTTTTCCTTGAATATCCAAACATGAAAAAATTCGAAAAAAAAAAAAAAAAAACTTATGGAAATCATCTTTCAAGTTTCTAAACGAACCCTTTGGAGTATTTGATAGTCCAGAAAAGTAAAGCATACTTAAGAGCTAGGATTCTTTTTCTCAAGTAATTAGGAAGGTGTAATATTGATGTCTCCACTGAGACTCGAACCCACTCCCTTCCATATGGGAGTGTACACCGAACGCCGCTTGACCACAAGGCCTTTGGCAGTCCATACTTTTGTTTATTCAACATATATATACAAATTATTTTGCAATTTGTATCAATTAAGTGGTAAATTTATCCAAAAAGATCTCCAACCTTCTGTCAAAAGGCAAAAACTTGTGTGAGACCGTCTCACCATGGGTCGGGTCGGGTCGGGGCAAGATGCAAATGTAACACTTATATGCACAAATGTCATACTTATATGCTCAAATGTAATACTAATCAGGAATAAAATTTTTGTTACTTATAAGGGTAAATGTAATACTTTTAAGGGAAAATACAATACTTTTACATTTCGATTTAAAAGTATTACATTTTTCCGCAAAAGTATTATATTTGCCCTTATAAGTAAGGGGCACTTGTCAACATTACTTATTATGAAAAATGTATTACTTTTTCTCTAATAAGTAACAGAAATTGTATTCTTGATTAGTGTTATATTTGAGCATATAAGTATGACATTTGCACATATAAGTATGGCATTTGCATGGTGCTTTGACCCGACCCGACTCGTCTCATGAATAAGGATCCGTGAGACGGTCTCACACAAGTGTGATCCCTGTCAAAATAGGTAAAGTAGCAACAAAATAGAAGTTTCTATATTATTAAATCTTTTTATTTAAATAATAAATTAGAAGTTTTACTCATGATGCACAAAAGAAATTATGTTATCATAAATTAAAAATAAAAAGATTTTAAAATGTATAATATAATAATATAGTTGGAATTCCCATATATTTGGTCAAGTACGTATTTTCATAGCATACAAAATTAAAATTACATTTTTATGCTTAATATAGTCCATAATTATATGCATATTTAGATAACTTTATAAATGAAATTTACATAATATATTGATTTATTTGTAATTGTATTTCATATATATACTGACCAGATGAAGGGACTGCAATCCACGATACAGTTCAAAGGACCAACCCAAGGTATAAATTAAAAGTGTTGTCTCTCTTAGTATATAAAAAAGATAGTACGCAAGAACAAAGAAGGGAAATCACTATCTACTCACTTTTATTTCTAAAGTATGCATTAAATTTCTCTAGATTTGTTCATCATGTTTCTATTAATGACCTACTTGCTAGATTTGTTAGTGATTTGTTTGCCTCCATACATCTGAAATTCCTTAATTTTGATTTTATTAAGACTTTATACGATATAGTTAAGGAATTCCTTGGAAATTATAAGGCACATTTAAAAACTTCTTATGACAAATACTACTTGCACAAGGGGCTTTGGTTCAAAGTCAATGGAATTAGAATTTTTTGTTGTGCTTTGGGTACTGATTTAGTTGTTTATTCACAGAAGGGATAATTCGGTATTCCTTAGGGGGCGTTTGGTTCACGGAATGTTAGATTACCTTAGGGAATGTTAGATTGCTGGGAATATTAGATAACTCAGAATGTTAGATTCCTGTGTTTGGTTTAAAATTGATGTAGGTAAATAAGGCAACGGAAATAAGATAAATTGATTAAAATGTCAAAAGCTTAATATTAGGAATAAAATAAGGGAATGTGCGATTACCTAAGAAATCGGGGTGTATCTCACATTCCCTTCCAATAACTAAAAACTTCATCGGGAGGTTATGTTACATTCCCTGGGAATCTTACATAACTTGAACCAAACAGGAGAATCTTATATTACCAAGCAAATATAACCTTAGTTATCTTATATAACTTGAACCAAACGCCCCCTAAGAGTAATAATGTTTTGCATGGATATTTTGATTGGCCAGTAAAGAAAAATGTTATAGAATATTATGTTCATAATCATCACCATGGTATACATCTAAATACCTACTTGATATCATCATGCATTTTGTGTTTGGTTTACCTTTAACCTCTAGGAGGAAAGATTGTGTGCTTGTTGACCATTTTAGCAAGAGGCTAAATTTAATGTCTCTCATGTTGTTGAATTATTCTTCCCTAGAATGTTTAAATTTTGTGTTGGGTCTTTAGACTTAATTGTCGTACTTGTTAATTGTAGAATGCAGTTAATTATTGGAACAACTCGTGTCGAACATCTCAAAATGAAGTTGCATGAACATATGACACAGAGTGGGTTTAGCTTGCTAATTTTTCTTTCATTGAAGAACCGAATTCAAGGACGAATCCTTTTCAATAAGGGGAGAATGATATGAACCAGTCCATACAGGTTCCCATAAGAGTCCATATCACATTCTTAAAGACTCATTAATGGAAAAAATAAGAAAGTCCAATAAGAAGTCCATTTGATAGCACTAAGAAGTGTTAGTTATATTGAGAATAAGTCTAGTAGGTTAGAATATATTTCCTATTCTTTAGCCTACTGTATAGATTGCCTTATATTTGTATTTCCTTGTACGGTTTCTGAAGTTAATCAATCACAAACAATTTCCCTAATTTGGTATCAGATTAGCGTTAGGTTTCCCGATCCTCTCTCTCTCCCTAACCCCACGATGGCCGCAAACAATTCCGAGCGTACAGTCTCCGCTGCTATTGCTCCGGCACCGGCCACCACCCACCCCAACCCTCTCAATTCCGCCCATCATTTTGTGTCGATCAAGTTGACGACACGTAACTACTTGTTTTGGCGTACTCAATTGGTTCCATTCCTCAAAGGGCAGAACTTCCTGGGCTTTGTCGATGGAACCACGCCATGCCCTCCATCGACGCTGTCTCCGACGCTGCCGCCCACTGATCGCGCGACGGACGAAGCAGTTTCCGGCGCTGACAACCCGGCGTATGTTGTTTGGATGCAGCAAGACCAAAGCATCCTCTCAATGCTCGTCTCATCTCTGTCGGAAGAGGTGATGTATCTCGCGGTTGGCCGTTCCACCGCACGAGAAGTTTGGACGTCGATTGAGGAGGCGTTGAGTTCATCCACACGAGCCCGTTGCCTCAATCTGCTTGCCCAGTTTCAGTCGCTGCGCCAAGGCGACTCCACACCAGCCGAGTATCTGGGAAGGGCTCAACTCCTCGTCGAAGACCTGGCATTAGCAGGGCGGCCGGTGTCTCTTGACGAACAGAACCTCTACGTGTTTAGAGGACTCCGACCGGAATTCTGGGCAATGGCTGCGTCTTTGGTCGTCTCAGGTAATCCCGTTTCAATTCCCCAGCTTTCCGATTGTCTCCAAACGCAGCAATTCATCTATTCCGATGACTTTGCTGTTGGTGACTCTGCCTTGCCTTCTGGAAATCCGACGGCAACGGTTGCGAATCGAGGCCGGCGACAGTCCGGCGACGGAGGCTCATCGGGGCGACACCAGCGCGGCGGTGGCGGTCGCGGCAATCAGTGGCAGACACGAGGCAGAGGTGAACAAGGTCGTGGTCGTGGTGGCTCCCCGCGGTGTCAAATCTGACGTGCGCATGGTCATACCGCGGTGTTCTGCTATCGCCGCTATTCGGATCAGCCACCGGCTCAGGCGAACATGGCTGTAGCTGGAGACGTCGCCGCACAGCAGCAGGATGTCGCGACCTGGTTCCCGGATACGGGGGCATCTGCGCATACCACGCCGGATCCCGCACTGTTGTCACACGCTGAGGATTACAATGGTTCAGATGTTCTCCGCGTCGGTAATGGCACAGGTTTGGCTATTTCCAGTATTGGTAGTGCAACGATACCCTCAGTTTCGAAATCTCTTAAACTATCCAATGTTCTGCATGTACCTCAATTATCTGTGCCTTTGTTATCTGTTAATAAGTTTGCCCGAGATAATCAAGTTTTTTTTTTGAATTTCACCCGAGTTTCTTTGTTGTTAAGGATTGCATCACCAAAACAATTCTGCTTAAAGGTGTCAGTTCGGGTGGTCTGTATCAGATTTCGGTTCCGCGGTGTCATATGGCGTATTTAACAGCTCGTGCGTCTCCCGCAGTATGGCATCGGCGATTAGGCCATCCTCACAACCGTGCATTACACCGCATCCTAAAGGAGTGCCCGGTTATTCCTCATAAATCGAGTCTACCACATCTTTGTCCAGCATGTCAGCTTGGAAAGTCGTCTCGCTTTCCGTTAGATAAAATAAGTACTTCTAGTAGCAATGTGTTAGATCTCATTTACACAGATATTTGGGGCCCGGCACCCGTTATTTCAGCTGGGGGTTTTCGTTACTTTGTTTTGTTCGTAGATGATAGTACTCGTTATTGTTGGTTTTACCCTCTACGTGTAAAAACGGATATATATAAAGTCTTTGATCTCTTCCGGGCCATGGTAGAACGGTTGTTTTCCCGTTCTATCAAGGCTATACAGTCTGATCTAGGGGGTGAGTACAAACGTCTCCAACTCCTGTTTCATTCCTTAGGTATTGTACACAGACAGTCGTGTGCATACACACATGAACAAAACGGGCGTGTTGAGCGCCGGCATCGACACATCGTCGAGACTGGTTTAGCTCTACTCGCTGAGAGATCCGTTCCATTACGACACTGGGATTCGGCTTTTGAAACAGCCACCTATCTTATAAACCGGTTACCATCATCAGTGTTGCAATTTGACACCCCGTTTAACCGCCTATTCAAAACTAAACCAACATACAACTCTCTTCGGGTTTTTGGCTGCCTATGTTTCCCCTACTTACGCCCTTACAACCGTCATAAAATTGAGTTTCGTTCCGCCCCGTGCGTCTTCCTGGGTTATCTTCCGTCGTTCCGGGGCTATCGTTGCTTAAATATCAATACCGAAAAAACCTTTATCTGTCGTCATGTCCGATTTGACGAAGCTGTGTTTCCTTTTGCCTCTTTATTACAGGATAAGTAATGTCACACAACTCCACTCAAGCCATGGGCATCCAGCCTTGTGATCCCACCGGCTATAACAGCAGCTACTCTTGCTCCCTCACCCTCCTGTGAAGTGGCTCCAGTGACAGCCCCAGCCCGTCGCAGACAGCGCCGTGGTCCCGGTGATCCTCAACAAAGGGAGCACAACATGCGTCTTCGACACATGACTAGGGGCACGGGTGAACAGTTTCACGCTCTTACTGTTGATTCTGCACCTGCTGATCCCACCTGTTACACTCAATCAGTTGGCCACTCACAGTGGCGTGATGCTATGGACCAGGAGTTCAATGCCCTGCTCCACAACAGTACTTGGGTGTTGGTTCCACCTAAACCCGGCATGAATATTATCGGGTGTAAATGGGTATACCGAACCAAGCGAAAAGCGGATGGTAGTGTGGAGCGATACAAGGCCCGTTTAGTTGCCAAGGGGTTTAATCAAGTTGCAGGGGATGACTTCTTTGACACGTTTAGCCCGGTGGTCAAACCCACGACGGTTCGTTTACTCTTTTCTATAGCCGTATCACGAGGATGGACTCTGCGTCAGCTTGATGTCCATAATGCGTTCCTCAATGGATTCTTAACCGAAACTGTTTACATGAAACAACCCCCGGGGTATGAGGACCCCGCTCATCCAGATCATGTGTGCCACCTTCATCGCTCCTTGTACGGACTAAAGCAGGCTCCGCGGGCATGGTTCAAACGGCTCCATGATTTTCTACTAACGAGTGGTTTCTCAGCTTCCAAAACCGACGTCTCGTTATTTCACTATTCACATGGCACCGCTAAGGTATACTTGTTGGTCTACGTGGACGATATCATCATGATGGGAGATGACTCATCCCTCATTGACTCACTCCTTAAGCGGCTTTCAACGACCTTCAAGATCCGAGATCTAGGCACACCGAGCTTCTTCTTAGGCATCGAGACTCTGTCTGTGGATGGTGGCCTAGTTCTGTCTCAACGTCGATATATGAGTGATCTCTTAAACAGGGCAGGTATGACAGATTGCAAACCACTCACCACACCGGCAGCAGTCACTCAAGCCGTAACTCCGTCAGATGACGTTTACGATAATCCGACTCAGTACAGGCGCCTTGCTGGGGCTCTTCAATACTTGACTATAACACGGCCTAATCTTTCTTATGCCGTCAATCGCCTTTGTCAGTTTATGCATGCCCCCACTACTGAGCACTGGGGTCTTCTCAAGCGGGTCCTGCGATACGTCAAAGGGACCCTTGATTACGGGTTACGACTAGCACCGTCACCATCAGCAGATATTCATGCGTTCTCAGACTCAGACTGGGCTGGGTGTCCGACTGATCGCAAGTCAACAAGCGGGTATGCAGTGTTCTTAGGGTCAAACCTCATCTCCTGGGTATCTCGCAAGCAACGCACTGTTGCTCGTTCTTCAACTGAGGCTGAGTACAAGGCTCTAGCAGACGTCTCGGCTGAAGTTACATGGGTGGTGTCTTTGTTACAGGAGCTGGGCCTACACTCAGGACGTCCAGCTACGCTTTGGTGCGACAATCTCGGGGCCACTTACATGTGTGCTAACCCTGTGTTCCACGCTCGCACAAAACATGTGGAGATTGACTATCACTTTGTTCGGGACAAGGTCGCAACAGGTGACTTTCAGGTTAACTACGTCTCCACCAAAGAACAGATTGCAGATATCTTCACGAAGCCGCTGCCATCGACTCGCTTTGCTGCTCTACGGTCCAAGCTCAATGTTGTGTTCCACCCACCTTGTGCTTGAGGGGGTGTGTTAGTTATATTGAGAATAAGTCTAGTAGGTTAGAATATATTTCCTATTCTTTAGCCTACTATATAGATTGCCTTATATTTGTATTTCCTTGTACGGTTTCTGAAGTTAATCAATCACAAATAATTTCCCTAATTAGAAGTTCATTTGATAGAGGAAAGAATTATAGAAGCCCAAATCCAAGCCTAACCAAGGATAGTGATACTTTCTTTGTTTTTTGCATTAAAGCTAATTTGGAAGGGCCAAAATTTGACCACTTTTCTACTTAGATTAGGAAACTTGTTTCCTATTTTAAGTTTGTTATCTTGCTTTCTTTATTATAGTCTAGAATGTTCTTTATTAGATTTTTTTAAAAAGGGGTGTGTGTATTCTTATTTGGGAGGAAAGTTATCAATAAAACTATTTAAAATTTTTTACACTTGTATAAGAATTCTTTCATCTATTGGACTATTTGTGAACCTATCTAATCAAACCCCCCTAACTTTAGATTTTAGGATTGTGGATCTATATATCAATTCATAGACTCAAGGGTACGGCTAGAGAACTCACTCTAGTTGTTTGAAGATTGTAGATTGTGTTCTTTAAGAGTTTGAGGCGTACTAAGGTTGCTTCTTGATCTTTCGTGGAATCAGGGTTAAGGGTGATCTTGTATGCACATCATTGAATTTGAGAACATATTCAACAATAATTCCTTGAACGAATTATCTTAGGAGGTTATCAATCTTTGGAGGTTATCAAACAAGGAGCTAGAAAATGCATAAAAGTAGAGCTTTATAGCTGGCTTACCCCTGAGGCCTGAACCCCTTTGTGAGCATGCAAGGAGAGGCATACAGGAGGAGGTCTTGAATTGCCAAATGGCTTAGTAGCGGTGAGGCAGAGAGGTCTCCTTAATTGCCAACCTGCTGGAGTATTGTAAAATGCTCATTAGCCGACAGTGGGAGGTGAGAGTCTCTCACATTTTTGGCGAACAGAATAGATGAGAGTGACAAATGGTATGGTCATGAGGTCTTACAAGCATAATAGAGGTGTATGAGAGTGTTCAGTCGCCCTCCCAGGGACATTGGCCAGATTCTTCTTGAGGACAAACCAGGCACTCTGAGATTGAGGCAGCTGACTAACCACTTAACCAGTACTAAGTCGGGGTTGAACCCCTCCATTTTATCCAAAAATAAAATAAATAAATCAATGTGTATAATTACAACACTAATCACAATTCTATTAAAAAAAAAGTATACATATTTTAATATATAAAACAGATCATATGCTGGGAACTTTCAGGCAAAAAATATGGTCAAATTTCAGCTATTGATCTCATCTATAGATCAATCGTCCAGAATAAAGAAAAAAGCACAGCGGCATTTTACTATTTTTTTGAGTTTTTGAATCATGTTCAAATCATTGAAAGCACAATATTATTTGAAGTAGCAACAATATGTACTCGAAGACACAACAATGTGCACTCAAAAGGCATAACAATGTGCAATTCAAGGCATAACACAACATTTAGTAGGTTCTATAACATCTTGTACCACATTTCATTTCCAAAATAGTATTATAAATATGTTATATATAGAATTCTTTCATTAGCCAGAAATATGCACGGAAGACACACAATTATGTGCTGGAAGACACAAAATTATACATTGAAAGGCATAATAATATGCACTAGAATTGTGTTTTTTCATTTTATTCAAATCCTTGAAAGCACAACAAGATGCACTCGAAAGCATAACAATGTGCAATCAAAGGCACAAAAATGTGCACTCAAAAGTAAAAAGTGGAATGCGATTCTTTGCGAAAAATGAAAATTGATTGTCAAAAACAATATGATTTGTTGGTTCAAATTGATTCAGGTTCCAACTCAAAGGTGAAGAAGTGTAGAATTTTTTTTAGAATTTATTATAATTAAAGAATTAATTTGATCTATGTACTAATTGGCCGAAATTAATGTACCAAAATAATAATTATTTATTAACATAATTGGCTTATATAATTGTCTTATTTATACTTTTCTTTTGAAAAACAATACAAATTTATAATTTATAAATATATACACATATATTTTAACTAAGGTATAATATTATTATAATTAAAGAATTAATTCTATGTACTAATTGGCCGAAATTAAAGTATCAAAATAATAATTATTTATTAACATAATTGTCCGATATAATTGTCTTACTTACACTTTCTTTTAAAAAATCATACAAATTTATAAATAAATAAATATATATATATATATATATATATATATATATATATATATATATATGCGCACGTTCGCGCACACACACATTTCAACTAATGTATAATATTATTATAATTAATGAATTAATTATATGTACTAACTGGTTGGAATTAATGTAACTGCAACAGTAATTTTTAACGTAGGCCTATTCTTAAAAAAAAATTGTCTTTAGTCATTACAATTATATGTTGCAATTTCAAGAGTCAGTACTCCAAATGTGTTGAAAATATTAATTTGTAAATTGTGACTATGAAAGCAACACAACAACTTCAACGGCATACATCGTATACAAAGAAGTTTTTCAAAATTTGTTTACCTTATATATTATTATATTTTAATATTATAATTATTAAATTTATTATCTTGTTTACTTTCTAAAACAAATTTACTTGAATAGTACTGAAAATCCTCATGTTTTGATTTCAAGTATTTTTTAATTCCAGACTACTGCCTATTTTTTTTCTTATTTATTTTAGTAATAATATAATTGCCTAAATCATATGACAATAATGATTTTCTAAGATAATTGCAGAAACCGAGTAATATATTATTAAATTATTTGGATAATACTTTTCCACTAAACTTATAATCAAATAAATATACACTTTCAAATATTAGAATTGTTTATAATTCTATCTTTAATTTTTATTATCTAAATATAATAAAAAAAAATTATTCGTGCATTGCACGGGTAATTTACTAGTTTCTTTAATACGATAAGGATGTAGTGAAGAAATTTCAATTCCTTTAGCCCGTGAAGTGGCACGAATTCATCATGTTGAAGCTCAAAAAGGGAATTTGAAAATAATGTTTCGTATTGAGTATGTAAAGAGTGTGTCATGTTAAAAAAAATTTTAATCATATTATTTATTAAGTAAAAAATCAAACTTTACAATGTATTGTATACTAAACCTGAAGTAATCTTACAATAATATTGGTATTAAAAAAACAAAGTTGTAAGCATATTGGTTTTCAAAAAAAAAAAGTTGTAAGCATATTTATAACTTCAATGAAATTTCGTCACTTTGATTAAAAAGTATATATTTTTTAATCTAATCATTTTAGAATAAGAAATTTGTAGACAATGTTAATCAATCAGTACACCATGGACCATAGTCCATCTTACAAGATAAATCACTGACATAATGTTCATTTTTAATATATTAAATATGTCTATTTTTAATATATTAAATGTTAATTTTTTTATGTACTGAATATTTATTATTTGGTATACTTTCTAACTATGAATTTTTAGAACAATATAATTAAACTTTCAGTATACTAAAAATAAATATTTATTTATGACTCACTTTATAATGTTAACCAGAATAGTATAATTTGCCAATGTCAAACAACTCAATTGAGAAAACTTGTTATCGTTTAGTGATGGGTTCAATTTTCATCAAAATCTTGAGTTTATATTATTTATTTAATTAGTCTTTTCAATCAAAATTTTCAATTGAATATATAATTCTGTGCACATTTATGTGGCTTAAATTAACCATGAATTGTGATTTCAGGACTGTAATGTCACCTTCTGTCTCCCAAGTCGGTGTAACATACAGCCCATATGATGTGGACCCAATTATCCGAAGTTCATCAAAACTCAATACAATTTCCCTCTGAATCACGATCTTAAAACACATAAAATATATTATTTTACTCATAAAATACATTATTTTAACATAAAATACATTATCCTAACTCATAAAATACATTATCTTATCACAAAAATTTCATTACTTTCACATAAAGTGAATTATACATTATTTTAACTCATAAAATACATTATATTACCCCAAAATTTTCATTATTCTAGCACATTCAAAGTACATTGTTATATATAACTTATAAAATATATTATCTTACCCTAGAATATTTATTATCCTAACACACGCATAGTAAATTTTTTATTTTTTTTTTTTATTTTTAACATCAACATGACATTATTTTGGACTGTAGACCCCTCTTTACACAATAATTCGCCCAATTTCCCCAACTCCAATGTAATAGTGTAGGAAATCATGCGTCACAATAATTGGCATTCATCATATCAATTCTTTTCAAATTTCACCATCATGTAGCCAAACAGTTCTCCACAATTATTGTCTTTATGAATATTATGTTGAATATATATAAAACACATAATTCAACCATCAATTTAACATTTCAGTTGATACCAATATGACATTTTATTTAAAAAAATCTCTTTCAATTTGACATGACTTATACTATGTTATTTTTTATTTAAAACCCTATATGAATTACAAATTTGCAATTCTTGCAATAATTTTACTAGATGGACTCCTAATATTTACTCCCTTACTTTTACTTATTGATGTGACAACCATTAATAAGTAATCTTTATTCTGTGAGTCTCAATAAAAATGTCTACACCAAAAGTACTCTAAGTGATGTGAGATTTCAACTTTGCGAAAATTTATATTTTGTCCTCATTTTAATTGGCTTTCACTATAAAAAGCTTCATTTTTTCTCAAACTCTAAGTTAACTTGAGTACGCGTGAGAGGTAGAGTTCTTTTATACTTCCAAAGGTAAAAGGGTGGCGTCCACACACTTGAGAAGAAGCATCACACCAAGGGAAAAAAAAAAAAAAAAAGGAAATTTAACGATTCAAGCTACACCAAAGACAAATTAAAAGAAAAGGTTTTGATAACATCATTTTTGGGAGAATCTCTTGCCTTTTTCTTTACCTTTCTTGTTTCTTGTATTTTCCTTCATTAACTTATATATTGAAGATTATGTTAACCATGGTTGACTAAAATTACTTTGAGATTTTTGGGTGTAAAGTTTTATGAACTTATTATGTGTCTAGTTCTTTAAATTCTTAATGAAATATATATTTGAGCTTTCGCCAAAGATCTTGTGGTCCCGTGGCACCAAGTTGCTCTTTTATATGGGAGGCTGTGGATGGGTTCGAGCTTCAAATTAATTACTTGGTTCTTTGATATCGGTTGTGCCTTGATGTGAACTCTTTGTGCTTGAAATATATATTTGAGTTGGTTTATATGGCTGAAATGTGTGATTAAGAACTCAAATTACTTGGTTCTTTGACATCGGTTGTGCCTTAATGTGAATTAGGACATAATTTAGGGTACCCACATTTACACTTACTATAAGAGCTTCTGAGATAGCATATTTATTAAGGGATTCTATTTGGTTACTTGCTCTTGAATTGTTAGTTTAATTTTCTTATGGGAATGAGTTTATTACACATTTATTTACACATATCCTTGCTTTTGATTAAAATTATGGAAATGATTCCTTCCTCTTTAATGGCACCCATCCACACTTGTTGAACCCAATTGTATATTTCATAGTTTTGACACTAGGTGATGATTAAATATTTGACTCTAAAGATCTCACTTTCACTCTATTGCATTTCCTATTTTGTTTGTCTTGCTTTTATTAATTGCCTACGTGCTTGTAGTTGAATATCACTTGTCATGTTAGGATTAGTTTAATTTCTTATTTCTTGTGAATAGATTACTAGCTAGTTAGTGCTTGATATGCTCACTTCCTTGTTGTTTGATATCCAAAATTCTAGGAATACTCCGAATATTTGTTTATCATTGTATTGTGCATCAACCAAGCACCATGTTTGCTAGTCGCCTTCTTCAAGCAGAAGAAGAAGGCGACCAACTTCATTTTCATATCAAGGAGAGAAGGCGATTGACAGTTGCCATTGGTGCTAACTGAAAAATAATATTTTGATAAATTTTTTTAAAATATGTAATATTATCATCATTTTAGTGATAATTTGTTGCTTATCCATAAAAAGAACTTGATTGTATGGTTTCATTGGTCGAGTTGAAGTATTTAATTTTAAAATTTTATTTCAAGGGGCTAATTGCTTTTTTCATATAAAGTTTAATGGTCTATTTGTCCATTTTTCTTATTAGTATTAGGAAAAATTACATTTTTTGTCCTTAAATTATAGAATAATTGTAAGATTCGTTTCTACTTGTTGGTCATGCTCACTTTTCGTCCCTAAGCTATAATTGACGTTGCAGATTTCATCCTTTTTAAAATAAAATATTAGAGGCGAAATTTGCAACGCTAATTATAGTTTAAGGATGATAAGTGAACACGGCCTGTTAGAAAAAGGACAAAATTGCAACGTCAATTATAACTTATAGATGAAAAGTGAGCATTACCAACAAGTACGAACGAATATTACAATTATTATATAATATAGGGACCTAAAGTACAATTTTTACTTATCATTATTATCATTATTATTATTATTATATTATTACTATTATTATTATTATTATTAGTAATAATATGGAGAAAATAATTATAAATTATAAATGTAATAATATGAGCATATGACGATAGCGTTTATTTTTTAAGAAGTAAGAGTATGTTAAGAATACATAAGCTTAAATCAGGTACAAAATCGCAAATTTGAAGAGATCATGAATTAACATTGATAATAGTAATTTTCTCAAAAAAAAAAAAAACATTGATAATAGTAATTAAAAAAAAAAAGTAATTAATCTCACAAAATCTGCATGAAAAGATTTTCCATAGGCCCATCTTTGTTGTTTCTTGGGGTTGCAGCAACCTAAACCACATGCTAAGTCAGAAACTTTGTCTTTTTTTTTTTTGGTGAGGAGAAACTTTGTCTTTGTTTTCTGCTACTTTTCGCCAAACGAAAAGGTGCCACGCCGTTTCACCCTTAGCACGCACAGGGGGCAACACAGATATATATATAATTCAACTAACCCCTACTGCATATAATATACATCGGCTAAATAATAGTATGAACGGATTTATATATAAAAATATTTTTTTTTTTGAAAACCCAACTGTAACGTAGATTAAATTAATCCAGAAATAGAGTCGGGAGGGATTGAATCCCAATACAATGAATGAACCTGCGAGAAAGCTATCGTAGCAAGTGCGTGTGCTGCCCGATTGGCAGACCTAGGAATCAAACTAACAAAACAAGAATTAAAAGAAGACATAATAGACCTAGAGTCATCAATAGAAAAGCTAACATAAGATAAAAGAGTTGAATCTGATGTAGTTAACAATTCCTTGAGTGTTGAGCAATCGGTATAGATATGAACCGAAGACAGATTGCGGTCTTTTAGCCAAGATAGGACTTCCTTGCATGCCAAAGCTTCTGCCATAAGGGGTGAAAAGCAGGCTGATAAGGATCCATTGAAAGCTGCGTGGAAGTTCCCATTTTGATCCAAGAGCACCGCTCCAACCGTCGCTCGCCGTGAATGCGCCTGGTACCCTGCATCGAACCGGCAGTGGAACGACGCATTGGTTGCTTGTACTGTTGCCGATGTCGGCTGCTGCTGGCGGGGCTGTGCAGAGTGCACCTGTCTCCAAGCCGAGGCTGCTGAAATGGCCGATCTCCATACTCCTTGTGGTCGAGGCAGCGCCCCTTCCCACACCGCCCTGTTGCGAGCCCGCCAAGTGTGATATAAAACTGCTAAAGCAACAATAATTTCCTCTTCAGTTAGGGCAGTTAGGAGTTGGGTAAACCACATGCCAAAATCATGATTTGTCACGGTTGGGGTGTGCAAACAAGAAACATTCCAAACAAGCTTTGAATAGTCACATAAAACAAGTGCATGCATAGTGTTTTCATGCAAATTTCCACACATTGGGCATGTTGGATCAACTTCAACTCTTTTTAAAATCAAGTTGGTAGTAGTGGGGAGGGTATTAGAAAGGGCTCTCCAAACAAAAGTTTTCCACTTCGCAGGGCATTTAAGTTTCCAAAGATGTAGCCATTTATCAAAGTGTCCTGGGGCTGTCTCAAAATTCCCAATCATACGCCTGTACCCTTGTTTGACCGTATAGCAACCTTTAGGATCTCCAAGCCAAAACCAAGAGTCTGCATATTGTGTATTAACCGGGATTTCCAATATGCGATCCACATCAATTGGGTCGAAAATGTCACGTACTATTGCCTCATCCCATTTTCCAGTTGTAGGGTCAATGAGCCCGGAGACCAAAGATCCATTAAGCTCGTGAGGCATGGCTGTTTGGACCATTGGAGTAGGGTCATCTGGTAACCAGGGATGTCCCCAGATTAAAGTTGAATTTCCATCTCCCACTCTTCTCCGTATACCACTACAAATTAATTCATGAGCAGCCATAATACTTCTCCAGCAGAAACTAGGGCAATTTCCCAAAGTAGCTTCAGTAAAAGAGGTTCTAGGATAATACCTAGCCTTATAAATTCTTGCTACTAGGGAATTTGGCCTTGTTAGGAAACGCCAGGCCTGTTTACCTAACATTGCCAGGTTAAAAGCCCTCAAATCCTTGAACCCGAGACCACCATATTTTTTGGGGATACACAAGCGATCCCAAGCTTTCCAGTGAATTCCTCTTTCATTCCCAGACCCCCACCAATACCGGTTCATAGTTCTTTCAATGGATAAACAGACCGAATTCGAAAGCAAGAAAACACTCATAGAAAAGGTAGGCATAGATTGGGCTACACTTTTGAGGAGTACTTCCTTACCTGCTTGTGAGATGATCTTCTTACTCCATGAGCCAACCCTGTGTTTAATTTTATCCTCCACATAAGAAAACACAGCCTTTTTATCTCTTCCAATAAAAGATGGGAGACCGAGATATTTTCCGAAATTGCGGGCCTTGACAACCCCCAAAACAGAGGCCACCTCATCTCTTACAACTTCAGGTGTATTTATGCTGAAACACACATTTGATTTATGGAAGTTCACTGCCTGCCCAGACATAATCTCATACGTAACAAGACACTGTTTAATGACACCAGCCTCTTGAGTTGTTGCTTTAAAAAACAGGAGGCTGTCATCTGCAAAAAACAAATGAGAGACAGGAGGGGCCCCCCTAGCGACCCTACAGCCATGAAAATCCTTCCGCGCCTCAGCCTGCTGTAATAACAGGGAAAGACCCTCAGCACAGATAATGAATAAATAAGGTGATAGGGGATCTCCCTGTCTGATACCTCTAGTCGGGATAATCTGTCCAACATTTTTACCATTCACTAGGAAATTGTAGGAAACCGTGGTCACACAGAGCATAACCAAGTTCACCCATTGAACAGAAAAACCCAAAGCCAATAATATCTTACGCAGATATGACCATTCCATGCGGTCATATGCTTTTGCCATATCCAACTTCAAAGCACCCCAACCTACCATACCACACTGCTTTCTGTTCAGGTAGTGGCCTATTTCCGTAGCAACCAAAATATTATATGTGATAAGCCTGTTAGGGATAAAAGCACTTTGGGAGTCAGAAATCACCTCACCTAACAGGGGCTTCATCCTATTAGCCACCATCTTGGCCATGATCTTATAAATGACATTGCAAAGTGCTATAGGCCGGAGATCAGATGCCTTTTCCGGGCACTCTTTCTTCGGTATAAGCACTATATTTGTATCATTCAGGCCATTCGGGAACGAGCACTCATTCATACACTTAAGCACAAAGGATGAAACATCACTTCCCACCACATCCCAAAAATGCTGATAAAATCCTGGGTTCATGCCATCTGGCCCAGGAGCTTTATCAGGGAACATAGAGAATAAGGCTGATTTAACTTCTTCTGCTTCAAAAGGTCTCAAAAGGTCCTCATTCTGGGTCTGGGAAACTCGAGGGATTATAGATGCAAAAAAAGTGTCCATAGCAGAGGATGGTAAAACATTTGATGCAAAAATGTCATGGAAATAGTTAAGCACAACATTATTCAAATCACCACCCTCCATCCACACATCAGATTCATCTTTTAATCTAAGAATAGTGTTCTTCTTTTTACGAGCAGAGGCATACCTGTGGAAGAACTTAGTGTTGGCATCTGCACCCCTCAACCAATGTTGCTTCGCCCTCTGCCTCCAAAACGCCTCTTCCTGAGTTTCTAATTGGCATAACTCAGTTTCAATACGCTGGTACTCTTCCAGAGATCGGTGATCTAAACGCCCATTGAAGTGCAGCTGCTCCTTCCGTAAGTTTCTAATTTTCTCCCCAAACTTATGGAAGTGGTCACCACCCCAGCGATTCAATTTGTCACCACAGTGTTGCAGATAGCCAAGTAGACCTCCGCCCATTCCCTCCTGCCATCCTTCCTCTACCTGCTGTCTACACCCCTCATCATGGATCCATGCCATTTCAAATTTGAATCTCCTGTAACCACCACCCTGGGTTGCTCTTCCCCTCTGACCCCCAAAAAGATAGCCGAATGATCTGAGGATCGGGTAAGCAGGTTAGTCACAGATGCCCCTGGTAGTGAGCTGCACCAATCTGATCTTGCAAGCACCTTATCCAATCTCTCCTCCATCCAGTTTGGTGTGCCCTTGCCCCTTTCCCAAGTAAATTGATATCCCTGCATGGGCAATTGGGCTAATCCACAATCATCCACAGCCTCTCCAAATCCTCGTAAAAGGCCGTCAGGGTGTGGGTTGCCACCTCGCTTCTCATGCTGGAAGAGAAGATCATTAAAATCACCTAGGACCACCCAAGGTAAAGTGGACCTACCCGCTAACGACCGCAAAAGATCCCATGAATCACTTCTCCGGCTACGCTCGGGAAAGCCATAGAAGCCAGTCATCCTCCAAGTGCTCAGACCTGCTATTTGAACTTCCACATCCACATGATTTCTAGAGAAGCTTAATAAACGTGCGGTATTATTCTTTCTCCAGAACAGTGCCAACCCACCACTCAATCCAATACTATCGACATAGAACAGACCTTCAAAACCAAGTTTGATACGAAGACGCTCAGCATGACTCCGCCCCACCTTGGTCTCCATCAAGAACACAAACTCGGGCTTCTTATGGGACACTAAGTCCACTACCTCGCGAACTGTACGTGGATTGCCCAAGCCACAACAGTTCCAACTAAGGGTACTCATGATGACGGGCGGGTCTGGGAACCAGAACCCGCCATATGCAAGTTTTTTGAACTCTCGGTCATAACAACATCAACATTAGCACCCTGCTGTCGGCTACTGTTGCCCGAACCCTCCCTTCTACGTTTGGAAACAGCAACCACTCCGACCTCAGACTCGCGTGAGCTCGGCTGAACCGGAACAGCCGCATGCCTGCCATGATCGGTCATAGACTCCTCCACCCCGCTGGTTGCTCGAGGCGGTCCCCCAACTGGCACAAGCCAACTTTCACCGACCGCCCTAGGGCCCTTTCTGTGCCCCGCACGAAGCTATGGACCATAAGGGTAACGGTCTAACGGTAAAGTTGCCTCTCTTGCTTTGATGCAAAATTTATGGGTGTGCCCCATCATGCCACAAAAGAAACAAAAACAGTGGAGTCTTTCGTACTTGAAGGTAACCCAACTCCAAGTTTTATCACGTTTGAGCAATTTCATCCTCCTTTTGAGCGGTTTGTCAACCGGCAAGGCCACACGCACACGGTAGAAATCGAGCCAAGGGGCCCCTACAAATCGTTCATCGCACTTCACGAACTCTCCTAGGAAGTTACCGAGCTGCTCGAGGATCACGGTTGAGGTATAACCTACTGGTACATCGTGCAACTGTACCCACATATCAACCGACACAAGGGGTACGTCACCGGGGAGAACACCGTCTGGCACTTGTCGGCAAAGGAGCGTGCAATTTTCAAAAGACCATGGTCCTTCGTCAATCACGTACTGCATGTCTGTTTCATGAAAGAAGACAAACATAAAAAGGTTGGGTTGTAGTTCCGTGATTTGAACTCCCTTAACTGGCTTCCAAACCGACGCTAAGACTTGACGCATGTATTCCAACTTCACCATCTTTTCAGTAAGAAAACGTCCTACAACTGGCCATGACCGGAAACCGCCATCACCGTCATCAGGCGCATCCAGACCGACTGGTTCGAAAGCTTCATCTTCGTCATCGAGCGCCATATCAGCCCACCGCTCTGTAACCATGGTAACAGCGTTCTGTGATGTTGCCGCAGCCATGAAACACGAACTCACACACCACACTGATAAGCGTAGCGGAAGGAGAATGATGAAGAAAGCCGGAAGAATACCGGAAGAAGAGCAAGAGAACGACGAAAAAACCTTGGAAACCCTAGGAGGGAGAAGAAACCCTAGACTAGGCTAGAGAGAGAATTATGGAGTTATAGGTAGTTCAGTGGAATATAATTAAGACTATATTAAAAATATATTTAACCTAAAAAGTAATAATGTTTATAGATAAGAAGGAATGATTTTATCTCAATGATATTTCAGAGTGTTGTACTCTTTGAATTGATTTGAAAATAGCTGACGGATATATTGGAGACGGGCTCTGACCCGGAGAGAAGGGGAGGCTACCTGGGCTAAGGGCGACCTCAACCCGGGGTGGCCTCGACCTTGGCCGGCCTCAATCCTAAGGCTTGTTATTTTTTCAGTTCCAACCGATTTAATTGGTTTAGGAATTTAGGTAACCTCTAATTTTTAGTAATCATATTTTTCAACCGGTTTTAGTAAAGTTTTAAACTAATTAAACTGGTTTAAACCGAAATAAAAAATAAAAGAAAAATATGAAGAGACAAAAATGTCCTTACTAAAAATAGGAAAAGTCACGAGAATGGACTAAAAGTACGTGTGCTTAAGGTACGTAAGTTTTTGAAACTTAAGGTGCGCCGGTCTAAAGTTTTAGGTGGTTGGTTT
>NXFB01000033.1:24269-40726 GCA_002525835.2 Ipomoea batatas | reverse complement strand
AGTAATATATATATATAGTCTTACGTTTTCTTTATCAATGCAATACTCGTTCACTTATAAAAAAAAAGATCATATTATTATATTATCATATTTATAATTAACTGACTATTGTCTTTACATTTATATAATTTACCTAAAATATAATTAATAATAATAAATTTTATTGTAAAAACAAAGTGGGCGCCACATTTGATAAAATGAATTTCAAAATTTTCAAACTTGTAAATCACTTGTATTTTATTTATTAAAAAAAATAATCAAACCATGTCACCTCTCAATGAGGGGAATTGTGGTGATAACATTAGTCGAGTTTTTTTTATTGATTTTTGCACCCAAAAAAATTGGGGTTTTTTTTTTTTTTTTTAATTGATGGGATAGTGAATTTTTTTTTTAAAAAAAAAGTTTTTTCTCCTGCAATTTAGATTTTTTGGTGGAGAGAAAAAAAATGGAAAATAGGCATTTGAAATCACATTTGTGTCCGCTAGGCACTTTTAGCGGCCACTCTGATGTTTAAATCTAATCGTTGTTTGTTTATATTTTTTTAATTAGTTTTTTTTTTGATAATAATTTTTTTTTTTAATTAGTTGTTTCAATCAGCTTAGTCTTTTTTTTTTCTACAATTTTCATATTTAATATTGTTATGAAATATTTTAATATTTATGTAATTTAATTTTTTTAATATAATTAATTTTAAAAGATAATTTAATGTCAAATTATTATTTGAATTAAAATTTTATAATTATTAATTAAATAAATTTTGATGTGTTTAACTTAAATAATAATAATAATAATTTTTTTTGAGAGTATAATAATAATAATTTTTAAAATGACAATAAGTAAAGAAATAATTAGAATACAGTTTTTGTAAACTAGTGGGTCCATAAAAAATAAAAATAAAAAACTTAAACTATTGAGACGATGAGTGTTTGAGATTGAGTGAAATAGTAGTAAATGAAATGAATAACTCACCAAAAAAAGTTAGAGAAAAAAATCTCAATTGTTAAGGTTGCTCTTACACAATGATGTGATAGTAGCAACCTGAAATGAAATATGATGTGGCAACATAAATGGTTTTAGGGCATCCATATCAGTGGATATTGAGGAGTTTATAGTACAAATGTCGCTTAGTTGGAAGAGAGAGAACCCATGTGAGAGAAAAAGAAAATCAGCCTGCAAAGAAGGGTTCTTCCTACAGTAATTGCGTGTCACCCTTCTGATAAGAAAATCACCCATGTGCGCGTCAGCTGCACTAATTGCGCCCAGCGAGCGCGTCAGCCGCGCCTGACAAGCTTACTTTTTTTTTTTTTTCTAATTCTATTAGATTTGTTTTTTTTTTTCTCCCCTCTCATTTTATCTTTCCTAATCACACTTATAAAAATTTTTAAAGAATCGCGAAAAAAACTCCAATGATGCTATACTCCTCACATAGTCTCATGAGTCACATCAACTACGCATTGTTTATTACGGAGTATTTTTAACTTGCATGCTGTGTGCATTAAAAGAAGTAAAGTTATAAATAAAATAATATTTAGTAATAAAAAGACCATTGCAAACTTTCAAATATCCAAATTAAATAATCTATGTGATAACAATAAAAAATAAAAAATAAAAAATAAAAAATAAAAAATCTATGTGCATTGCAGTAAAATGTGGACCGCCCATATTTTTCATATAATAATATGGAAAAATCAGTGGTCACAGGTCAATAGGTCATAATCCACGACCATGTGTGCATGGAAAGGGAAACTAATATATACTCCGTACTATTTCAAAAAATATATATACTCCGTACAATTAGACATTATTAAATTTATTTTATCTTTCATTCTTCCATTCAATTATAATGGATATTATCACTTTTTGTTGCCTTTTTTTTTTTTTTTTTTAACTCCTAGTTCCACTTGGCTATTCTCAATTTCTGGTTCCACCTCGTTTCACATAGATCTCGATTCCTGATTCCACATTGGTCCCACCTAGACCTCAATTATTGGCTCAACTTGGTTCCACCAAGTCCCACCTAGACCCCAGTTCCTGGCTCTACCCTTGGTTCCACCAAGTCCTACCCTCCACTTGGTTCCACACCTTGTTCTACGGTTCTACCTGGACCCTAGTTCCAACTGGCTCCACTTGGTTCCACCTTGTCCAACCTAGACCCCGATTTCTGGTTCCACCTTGGTCCCACCTAGACTTCGATTCCTAGCTCCACTTGGTTCCATCGGGTTCCAAGTGCAACTAGTCCTCTTAGGACCCATTTCAACAAATTATTCCGACCATTACTTGGGATGAGATTCGATCATATCCTAAAACCTTCCATATGAAAAACAACAACAACCGTTATGCCACTTGTAATAATATTTAATTTTTCACTTTTAATTTCCCCTTTAAACAATTTTACTATTATTTTGTAAAATTTTACTTCGTACCTAGATTTTATTCTACTACAAATGATAGGTATTTTAGATTCGAAATGAAATGCTTAAAAAATCAAACATTAAAAAAGAATTGAATTGAGGGCAATATACACATGAAAATTAAATATATTTATATAGATGATGGACCACACTTGAAATAAACTCCACATTATTACATATTTTTTCATAATAATGTTAAAAAGGACCAAATTGGTTGAATCTAATGGTGGAGAACTATGTACTCGCACATATATAGCCCATTATTTTCTATATTGTGGATTGAAGAGTTGATGGCTAATACTTAAAAAATAAGTTTATTAACTTTTTGGTTTGTTTAATTAAAAAATAACTAAAAACACGTCCAACACGTCGAAACTAAGGAATCAAATTAAAATTGAAATCTTATACATAATGATAGACATTAGTCCCCTAGCTTATATATAGTACTCCTCCACCCTTCCATGGCTCCATCCCACTTCGTTACCTTTTGAATGGTAGTATCTACTGCCCATTAAAAGTAGTATTTACTACCTAATATCATACCCACTACAATAAGTATATTTAGATAATTGTGTTTAGAAAAGTACAAATTAAAAATTAATTTTAATGAACTTCTTAAATTTTTTTGAGTACCATGTAGTATTAACCTACTGAAGTACAAAGAGGCATCCATGTGGGAGTGTTAAACGAGACACTGAGTCTTGAACCCACTCCCATCATCCATGTGGGAGTGTTAAACGAGACACTGGATGCCACTAGACCACAAGATCTTTGGCAATGAATTTCTTATATATATATTCTTGTATTGATATACTTTGAATTACTTATTTAAATACAAATATTGGACATTAAATCATTCATGCAATGTGCATGCATGTAAAATTAGTGTAAAAAGGAAATACAAACATACTATTATTTTAGGAGTAAAAATATATTAAACAAAATAGGAATAAGGTTCAAATTGGTCACTGAATGTAACCTGAAAGTACAATTAAGCCACTAAACAAAAAAAGAGTGCAATTAGACCACTGAACCCTTCAAATATATGCAATTTCACATGATAGCAGGTTACCCTATATTCCATCAAGTTACCTGCTTATGTGGAGGGTGAATTGACATTTTTAAATAATTTTTAATAATAAACTTTAAAATATAAATTTACAAATTAAAAACAAATTAAAAACAAAAATGTCGGGGTGGCATTTTTAAAAGATTTTTTTTTTCCAGTTGTTTTGTGAAAGAAGTTGACTTTCAGTAAAATAATAATAATAATAATAATAATTAATTAATTAATTAATTAATTAATTAATTAAATTTGATTCATCCGTAAGTTTCCTATATATATCAAGGTGGCAAGGGTATTATTAAGGGGGAAGGGGGTGGGCGCTGGTGTTTTTTTTTCCTATTTAATTTTTTATTTTATTAATATATTTTTAAAAATATTTTAAAATGCCAACTCACCGTCCACGTAAGCAGGTAACCTAATGAAATGCATAATAACCTACTATCAGGTGAAATTGCATACATTTTGAATGTTCAGTGACCTAATTGCAATTTTTTATTTTGAGAACAAACAAATGCATTACTTAAACGGAAATGTCAAACAAGATAACATCAGAAATCAAAGGAGGGGCAACACCAGACCACTCCCTGCAATCAGCTATGAACATGGCCTCCCGAGCTAGCTTATGGGCTACCATATTCGCAGATCAATTACATTTTTTTTTTTTAGTTCAATGACCTAATTGCACTTTCAGGTTACATTCAGTGACCAATTTGAACCTTATTCCAACAAAATAAAACGTTACCAAACGGCACTTAAAATTGTATGGACAAGAATAAAAGATGTACAATACTTTATAAATCTAATGTAATACGGATCGAATAATATAAATGGAACAATTTCAGGACCCACCATCGTATCTATAACCAAGGTATCTCCAACTAAATTATTTAAATTAATAAATAAAAGAAGTAGGTATCAACCTACAATCCACGTGCATGAGTACCTCAACTCGATGCTTTAATTTAAAAAAGAAAATATCAATTTCAGTCCTTCAACTATAATACATGTATTAATTTTAGTCATTGACTATTAAAATTTTTAAATTAAGTGCATAATTATTCAAACTTGTAATCTCTCATTTGGGAGAGCCACAACTATGCCGCTTAACCACAAGGTCTTTACCGAATAGGATTGGATTATGATTTATGGATGCTTGGAAATTTGGAATTGAATTGTTGGATTTTGAGATTGTAAATTTGTGATGATCTTATGATCATTCTTGATTGTTGATTCTTATTTCCAAAAAGATCAGAACTCTATGTTATCTAATTTAAGCATTTTGTGGCTTTGTGCCAAACTGCCAGTTTATATATTTAGATTTTTATGGTTTAATTATTTACTATTTAGTTAAAACTAAAGTGTAGAATTGTAGATTTTTAATTGTACGTTGATAGAATGAAGGGTGACTAACTGGTCGTCTTCTCATATCAAAGAAGGTGGTCAGTTGGTCTCCTTCTCTAGTAGACGGCGAATGGCGACGGTTCGACCGTTACTGAAAATGATAAAATTGATGTGGAACCTTAATGACATGTAATAGAATGTCATTTATTGATTTTTGAACTTCATTGCCTCAATATAACATATTAAAGAGTGTAATTGTACTTTTTTAAAAATGTAAGGACCTAATTAACTTTTCAGATAAAGTTTAGGGACTTATTTTACCCTTTTCGCAATTAGAATTTTGAGAATTGAAAACACATATAACTTACATACATGGAGGTCTACAACACTTATGTAGTATCTATTCATAAACTACTTTCTCAAGTACAAAGAGTCAGCATCGCCTCCACTGAGGCTCTCGAACCTGCCCCTCCAACATGGGGAGTTAGCATTGCCTCCACTGAGGGCCACTATCGGATGCCACTAGACCACAAGGTCATTAGCACAATTACACTTCTATTAGGATACTTACTTCTTCCAATGGTTTATGGTAGATTATTAATTATCAATTATCAATTAATCACATACATATTTACCTATTATCATCAATTACTTTTAGTTTTCAAAAACTTCAATTACTTTCACTATTATAATCATTTACTTTATATATCCATATATCATCATTATTATTACTTACTCATATAGTATCTACATACTTAATGACAAAAAGATGAAATCACCCACCCACTTATATTTAACTAAGGGTGTGTTTGGTAACCCGAAAAATGATTTCCAGAAATCATTTTCCGGGCTTTTGGTGTTTGGCAACATCCAGAAAATGTGGTTAACGGAAAACATTTTCCGTTGACCACGGAAAATAAGTTCATTTTTCCGGAAAATGACTTCCGGACAAAAAATCCGGAAGTCATTGTCCGGAAACAGAAAATGGCTTCGTGCGACGTTTTTTTGTAAAAAAAAATTATTTGTAATTTTTAATAAATATTATTAGTTTATATATTTTTATATTTTAAATAAAATAATAAAAATATATAATTATACATTTCTACTCATTTTCCAGAAAATGAACCAAACACACACACATACAGTTTTTCAGAGTACATCTAAACATTAAAAAAAAATGAACTCATTTTTCGAAAAATGACTCATTTTCCTGCTTTCCAAACACATCCTAAAGTTGCTTCGGAAAGGAAAAGTGAGCCTAAATTCAGTGCACAAACTCATATAATAATGATAATAATTACCTCACAATAAATTTTAAAATTTGTTAATAAAAATAAAAATTTTGATTTACGACTAAGTCTACAACTGCTACTAAAAAGTACGCCTTGGGTGGAACTCATCTTGTAACCATAAATAGGTAAACTTGTTTTTGCCTATACTTAATCACCAAGAAGACTAATAAACAATTCCTACATACATTCAATTTTATAACTTCATGATTATCAAGTCAATTGTGATAATGTAGTCATCCTGACCCGCTCCCATCCCTAACCACAATTGTGAAAGCCGAATCAGAAAGGATTTGTCGTTAGTGGAATACATGGGGCCTGAACAGCACACTATACATTTGGGAAAATGTTGTGGATCACGTGCTGCGGCGAACGGCAATCTGTGTCTTACAACGACGCTATAAATAAATGAATCCTCTCTCTCTCTCGCCCCCGTAGTTTCAACTTTCACGGCTGCCGCCAATTCTTCCGTGTCAAGCCGCTACCCACCTGGGGCTCTGCAAACACTTGAGCTGCACTGCAGAGCCTACAATGGCGTTCTCGTCCTCGATTTCTCCGTGCAAGCTCTCCTCTAAGCCATTGTTGGGAGCCGCCAATGTCCCGCCTAAAACTAAGAAGATGCCCCCCGCCGACATGCACAAGATCTGCCCTTTCTCTGCCCTCCCCCGCTCTGCTTTCTCTAAGTAAGCTCAATAGCAATAAGCAATGGTTTTCTGTGTTTGTGGACTGGTGTGCTTCGTTATGTGAGAGTAGATGGCATGCGCACGTTGTGTTTGTCAGTTTGTTCATGCGTGGTCATTGAAGTTTCAATATTTACCATTCTAGTCCCGCAAGTTTATGATTTTTCTTTTTCATTTATGGCTTTAAAAATAGACTCTCTCTTCTTCTTCTTTTTTTTAATTGTTTTTTTATATTCAATAATTGTACGGTGCTTATTTTGGTCGTCAAAATTGTAGTTTTTTCTTTTTTTCACACTCCCAGTCGCCCAATGAAAGGCTGAACGGCTGAACCTTTAGTTCCATATGTTTGCTAAGATAAAAGGAGTTGAATCTGAACTCTATTCTTTTCCTTGTGCAAAAATTGGGAATTAGTGATTAGAATATGATGTTAACTTCTTCGCTTGAGTCAAATGAAAATGGGACAATAAAAATTACAATTTTGATAGTAATATGACAGAAAGGCCTATGTAAAATTAAAATTGGTAGATTTTAAAGTCTTGAATTAAAACCTTAAAAACCACTGTAATTGGTTCAAAAGTGGAAGTAAATAAATAAATATATTATTCAAATAAATATAAATATTTATTTATTTATTTATTCTGGTGATAAATTTACTTGCTTAAATTTATTAGTCAGGACATTTGGATTTATTCAAATTCTATTTCTTTTTTCTTTATTTTTTAAAATTTTAATTTTTTTTTTAACTTTTCTATGTTTCCAATATTTTCTCAAATTGTCACCCTGTTTATCAATTTCCATCATTTTCATGCTCATTTTGTTTTGTTTTCCATTATAAGTTTGTTTGTTTGTTCTTTTTTTTGGTCGGGAGGGGTGGGGGGTGGGGATTATGTTGTTAATTAGCTATTAGTGTCTTTGGTCAAAATTTTCATGGAAGTTCATACCCAGCATTCTGAATTTCTTATTTGCAATGGAGGCTATGGATTACACAATTCCTTTTGTGAACGTCATTACATAAACTCAGGAACTCATCTTAAATCATTAAGAACCAATTGATCACACCGTTGAAGTTTAAATTATCCAAAACATTATTAGATTATTTTTAAATGGACTTAACATTATTTGACAGTTCACAACAGCTTAATTATTTCACACATATATCCAAGTATCCAACATGTGGGTCTTGAGAACTACACGAGTGAGAGTATTAGGGGTTTTGATGACACTGAGTATTATATTTGACCTCAAAGACTTGTCTTGTTTTATTTAAAACTTAGATATCAACTTTCCATGCCAAGTTTCAATGGAGCCTTGGGTTCAGGAAGCAACCTTACATGGTTTATATTTGTGTTGAAGTGTTACTGTTGGCTTCTTATTCTGGGAAATTAAGTTAACTGATCTACAATACAGCTAGAAATAAAGTGAAAGTATATTCAGTTTGGATTTTGGAAATCAATGGGGTACCACTTGGTTGTGGGGAATATATGTACAGAGAACTCCTAGGGTTGCAAATTTCTGTTATCCTTTCAATGATGATCATATCATTAGAATTTACTAAAAGGAAAAATAAGGGTAATACAACAACAATGTGAGGGCACAATTTCATTAATAGGATGTGGCTATCAAGTAGGGCAATACAATAAGTTGAGCTTAGTGGAATGAGTCTAGTTGAGATGTTTGAACTTTGAAGATGAGTTTAACATGTGGAAAATTATGAAAGTTACAAGTGTGAGTTTCTATCATGTTGACTGCTATTTCTCTATAATGTTCATAAAATCATGTAATTTATACATCCATATATTTTGCCACTATGTATTTAGCTGTAACATAGACATTGACAATGTTCCAGTCTGCAGTAAGAAATTGTGTTTGGTATCAGTGTTATATTTGAATGCAACTCATTGTAGTGCATGCTCATTACTTTTTCATTATTTGATTATCAGACTTGAATTTAATACCCATGGGGGAAGAAGAGAATTATCAAGTTTCAGCATATATTCTGCTATTATTAGCCCAGGTTAGTTTTTACTCAACATTAGTTTTGATTATGTTTTAATTTGTGTAATCATGGGTGCCTTTTATCCATTCATTGTAATGTTTCAACAGAGCGCACTGCTGATGAAACTATAGAGAAAATTCAGCTTCCAAAGGGTGATAGTTGGAGTGTACATAAATTTGGCGGTACCTGTGTGGGAAACTCAGAGAGGATCCGCAATGTTGCAAACGTTATTGTTAAAGACCAATCAGAAAGAAAGCTGGTTGTTGTGTCTGCAATGTCAAAAGTGACGGATATGATGTATGATCTGATTTATAAAGCAGAGTCCAGAGATGACTCATATATAACTGCATTAGATGCTGTTCTTGAAAAATATAAGTTAACAGCAGTAGATCTGCTAGATGGAGATGAGCTTGCTAGTTTTTTATCTAAGCTCCAAGGTGACATCAAAAACCTCAAAGCTATGCTCCGTGCAATATACATTGGTATGTTGTTTGCTCTGTGCTCGCCCCCTATTGCTTCCTCACTAATTGCATATTAAATTATTAATCTAATTTAGTTGAATGAATGTTGCTTTGTAATTTGTACTCACTCTTATTTCCCTTTTTTTGAGGACTGTTGTAAAATGCAAACAAACTTCATGAACAGGAACTCATAATAGTGTCAGTTACCCAGGATTTTTAACTATGCAATGCAATTTTAAAACCACTAGTCCAACTAAATACTTTGGAGTACATTAGTTACCTCCAAGTCTGTTTCCAACATAATCAAAAGGAGAGTAATTCTGCTGTTGTAAGGTTTTCCACCACTTATGTTTTCCCAGACTATTGAATTATAGTTTGTTTTGAGTGCTTCCTTATGCATAATTCATATTGCAAGGTCCACCCTTCCCTTCCAAAGAAAACTTTCTTTATGATTCCTTACTGGTTCATTGTTTTGCAGCTGGTCATGCAACAGAATCTTTTTCAGCTTTTGTTGTAGGCCATGGGGAATTGTGGTCGGCTCATTTATTGTCATGTGTTGTTAGAAAGGTGGGTCCAATTCCAATTGTTGATTTGCCTTTTTGGGGTTGCTCAAACTAAAATTTGTTCCACAATTTGCATTCTAATTTCCTTTTTTATTACTGCAGAATGGAGTGGACTGCAAATGGATGGACACTAGGGAGGTCCTTATTGTGAATCCTTCTGGTGCTAATCAAGTTGATCCTGATTATTTGGAGTCACAAGAAAGACTTGAGAAATGGTACTCTAGGAATCCATCTAAAACAATCATTGCAACTGGCTTTATAGCCAGCACTGCTCAGAACATCCCTACAACTCTGAAAAGGGATGGTAGTGACTTTTCTGCTGCTATTATGGGTGCTCTATTTAAAGCACGCCAAGTAACTATCTGGACAGATGTTGATGGTGTATATAGTGCAGACCCAAGAAAAGGTTTGTCCGTACTTGATTAATCCTATTTGAACTACTTATCATTATAAACTCTTTAGTATCTGTTGGCTAAAAGTTATTTCATTTAATGGTACATGAACTATTGGAATATTAAACATGGTTTCTGTTGCTTACTAAAGAAGTTGCTTATTTGTACAGTTAATGAGGCAGTGATACTGAAGAAATTATCTTATCAAGAAGCTTGGGAAATGGTGATACCATAATAATTTTTCTGGATTTCAAAGTTTTGATACTTCTATCAAAGACTTCTTAACCCCAAAGTTGTCATTTTTGTGCAGTCATACTTTGGTGCCAATGTCTTGCATCCTCGGACAATTGTTCCAGTTATGCAATATGATATTCCGATTGTTATAAAAAATATCTTTAACCTTTCTGCTCCTGGAACAATGATCTGTCGGTCTAATGAGACCGAGTTTGAAGATGGAGAGAAACCAGAATCCCTTGTCAAAGGATTTGCAACAATAGACAATGTGGCACTAGTGAATGTTGAAGGGTAAGAATGTAATTCTAATGTTCTGCTTACTTCTTTTGTTCAAATCTATTGTAGTGCCAGACTGCCAGTATCTCAAATCTCATTGTATACTGCTACTTGGAAACATCCTGTGTAGAACTGGAATGGTTGGTGTCCCTGGTACAGCTAGTGCAATTTTTAATGCTGTTAAAGATGTTGGAGCTAATGTAATCATGATATCTCAGGTATCATCATCACTATCTAATATCTATCTCATTTTTATATATAACTATCATATAAAATCTAACTTAATAGGTGCTATGCAGGCTAGTAGTGAGCATTCTGTATGTTTTGCCGTGCCTGAAAAGGAAGTTAAAGCTGTTGCTGAAGTTTTAGAGTCTAGATTTAAGCAAGCATTGGGTGTTGGGCGAATCTCTCAGGTTTTGTTGCTTCCTAAAATTCCATTATCTGTGTTTGCATTATTATATTTTTCATTTGTCGTGTTGCCTATTTATAGAGCATTATATACTGACAAACACTAATACAAGCTTATCCATCAGCTGTGCATTCTTTTATATTTGTTCTTCATCCATATAAATAATATAAAGTTTTCTGGTTTCCTTTATAGCACCTTTCCTCTGTTCAATTTGTGTTTGTATAGTGATGCTTAAATTGCATATTAAATTGAATAATTGTCAGATTGCAGTTATACCAAACTGTAGCATTTTGGCAGCTGTTGGCCAGAAAATGGCAAGTACCCCTGGAGTCAGTTGTACTCTTTTCTCCGCACTTGCAAAGGTTGGAAGTTCATAGCTTCTTTGATTTGTTGTTGTTGTTGTTGTTGTTATTATTATTATTATGGAGAATTATTTTGTGGAGTATATATACATAAACAAATATGAGCGTGTGCATACACATAGTTCTGCTCTGCTGCTATGCTTTATCCTCCATGTCTTGTATGGTCAACAGTTTATCCGTGCTGCAATATTTGCAATATCTTGAAGTTGGATTGATCATAAATGGCTACCCTGGATTGTCTTCTGCGTCTAATATAGTTGACATTTGTTCCTGGAATTAATTCTAGTATGATGAGTGCAATATTCTTATTCCCCAAAGGAAGGCTTACTCTATTACTAGTAAAGGGGTGGCATTACCAAACATAGACTCTTTACAGTCCAATATTATCATGCAGGCTAACATCAATATCCGTGCAATAGCTCAAGGTTGTTCAGAGTACAATATTACAGTAGTTATAAAGCGAGAAGACTGTGTGAAGGCTTTACATGCTGTGCACTCAAGATTTTATTTGTCAAGAACCTCAATTGCGGTGGGCATTATTGGACCTGGGTTGATCGGTGGTACCCTGCTTAACCAGTTCAAGGACCAGGTATATCATTGGAGTTGTATAGGGTTAACTATTTTCTGTATTACTAAAATCTTTTATGGATTAAAAGATATTGTTTCTTGATTGATTTGTTACTGTATCTGTAGCTATTTATGGATTATGCTGTTTATGAATTAAGAAAGATTAAGTTTAAGCAATTGTAGGATCTACAACATAGTTTTTGCTTGGATTTTACTGCTACTTGCAATGACTTGCTTTCAGATTTCAAATAACTGTAGACTCGTGATTATCGTATTCTCAAAGTATTGATCTTATGAGTTGTGCCATTTTCATGTGTAACAAAACCTTAATCTTCACGCGGTTTGAAACTGTTAAGCGTCCCATATTGAAAAAATAAGAGAGAACATATGGGTTTATAAGGCCATGGGTTAGACTAGCTAATTGATTGGATTCAATTTTTTAGTGTGTTTTGGCCCATGTACATTAATTATATCATAATCCAATTGCGTGGCCTTGGTCCAGTCTTAGATTATAACAGAAACTGAGGGATTATGTACGAGTTTATAATGTTGAGGTGATTCAGTTGTGGATGGACATATACTATGAAACTTTCTTTACAAAAACCTGATTTCCTTACTTTCTTGAATCCTATTCTTTTCCACCTTTTTTTGGATATCTCTGGACAAGAAGTCATCCTCAATTCTCAAGGATCAATTGCATTAGCTAAATTTGATGCTTAACCTCTTTTGTTTTTCTGTGGCAGACCGCTGTCCTAAAGGAAAAATTTAACATTGATTTGCGTGTTTTGGGTATCATTGGACTGAATACAATGCTATTGAGTGAGAAGTAAGTATTGCATACTCATGGGATCACCTTCTTTTTAAATGCTTAGTAAATATCAGTATTGAAGACACTAGGTTTTCATCAACCATGATGTCGGTCCCTTCAATTTCTCACTGTTTAAAGACTTTTTCTTCTATTGGAACTTTGGAAGCTAAGAAAAACTATCCATCATAGAGAAACTAAATAGTGAGACGCATTCCTAAAATTTGTGATGTACTACTAGGAGAGTTGAAATTGAGTCTAACTTTCATGAAATAACATCCTTCTTAATGCTTGTAGGGGTATAGACTTGTCAAGTTGGACTGACCTGCTAAAGGAAGGGGAAAAGCCTGACTTAGAGAAGTTTGTTCAGCATGTGAGTGAAAATCACTTCATACCAAATACTGTTTTGGTAGACTGTACAGCAGACCCTTACATTGCAAGCCACTACTATGAGTGGTTGCATAGAGGAATACATGTGATCACGCCTAATAAAAAAGCAAATTCAGGACCCCTTGATCAGGTAAAGTACTATACTTTCTTGCTGTCCTGCTACACAAGTGGAAACATTCTCAAGATCCTTCGTTGAATTTTCTTTCTATATCAAATTCAGTACTTGAAGCTGAGAGATTTGCAACGCCAATCATATACACATTACTTTTATGAGGCCACTGTTGGAGCAGGTCTTCCAATTATTAGCACCTTACGTGGCCTGCTTGAAACTGGGGACAAGATATTGAAGATTGAGGGCATATTCAGGCTAGTAATACTTTGCTTATTTACATATTCTTGAGACTCGGGTCACCTTAATGTTGGTCCAGTTTCTCAAATTGGTAGTGTACATATCTGCAGCATCAATTGGTGTGAAAACTTAGTAGTTTTTATACTGTCGTTTGATGCATTGCTTCATTTTGCAGTGGAACTCTTAGCTACATATTCACCAACTTCATTGGGGAACGAGCTTTTAGTGAGGTGGTGAAGGAGGCAAAAGACGCGGGTTTTACGGAACCAGACCCAAGGGATGACTTGTCTGGAACAGATGTTGGCAGAAAGGTATGAGGCAGTGAAAGTTATTGATCATGTCTACATTGGGGGTGGAATCACTTAAGCTGCTATTCATCTGCAGTCTTGCATAGAACTGATACAAATGATATGTTGTCAATTGCGCTCAATATTCGTTTATAGATTGGCTTCCTCCTACTTGTAGGTTGTAATTCTAGCTAGAGAATGTGGTTTGAAGCTAGAACTTTCTGATTTACCTGTTCAGAGCCTTGTTCCAGAAAAATTGCAGGTGAGTGCTCTAGAGTAATTTTTTGACATGTGGAGTCAAGTCCATTTTTCCTCTCTTGAAGTTTTTTACCAATTAATTACTCCAGGCTAGTGCATCAGCTGAGGACTTTATGCAGCAGCTGCCAAAATTTGATCAAGACATGACTAAACAAAGAATGGAAGCTGAAAATGCAGGGGAGGTGAGTTTTCCAACATGTAATTTAAGGCTCATCATCTAAACAGGCCAATATGGTAAGTATGGTGTCTCCTTAGGTGGTCCTGAGACATACCATATCCATATATATATGGCCGGGTTCTAGTGCGGCAGACTCCTTCCATGCGGATGTGTGGTCGTCTGTGGTGCTCTAAGTGTTGGTCTATGGTGCACTACGGGCTGATCTGTGGTGCACCACCAAATGCTGGTACCGTGGTAACATTTTAGTAATTTCAATGATATGCTGGTGTATTTAGATATGTTTGATGGTGCTTTGAGTTCAATGCACCGTCAATCTTTCCTGTGTGCACCACAGATCAGCATTTGGCGGTGCACCACAGAGCACTACTAAATGCACCACAAACAGCAGCATATCTGCAAGGGAGGAGTCTGCCGCACTTGATCCGGATTTTATATTTGGCTCTAAAGTGGAGCTGAAAGGGTTAAAAGAAATTTATATTTGGCTCTATTTCAGAATCCATGATACTAAGTTCTAGCATACATGGCACCATTGCATCAATGGTTAGCATTAGGAATACATTTTATTTGCATCTTTATACTGCAAACTTTCTGCTTTGTCTCACTCTGAACTCTGAAGCCTAGCAGCAACCCCACACTAAGCTGCTTAATTGCATCTTTGTTCTTGCATGGCATTTAATAAGGTTTATCCATCAGGTTTTGAGATATGTCGGGATAGTGGATGTGGCCAACGAAAGAGGCAGCGTAGAACTGCAAAGATACAAGAAAGACCACCCATTTGCTCAACTCTCAGGGTCTGATAACATCATCGCATTCACAACCGAAAGGTACTCCAAGCAGCCTCTGATCGTACGTGGCCCTGGAGCCGGTGCTGAAGTTACTGCCGGTGGGGTGTTCAATGACATTCTGCGACTCGCCTCCTATCTTGGTGCTCCCTCATAACTCATAGATTCAGGGAGCTGGTGGTGTGTTTTCATGGTGTTTTAGCCTCAAATTTGCAGGGCATAGCAGCATTTGTAGTGACTAGCTTAGTGAGTGGTTAGCTGAGCCTCTGAGTTGTGCTAATAATGTGTGCCTTTTCAGTAGCTCCTCTTGTTTTCTTTTTCTGCAAACTATTATCTTTCTATGTTCTGTAAGAACTATCTTCAGTTCCCATAAATTTCATGCGATTGGGCATGTGCAAAATTTGTAGGCATTGGGGTAATTATATTAGAGCATTAGAATTTTTCTTTAACTCCTGAGAATTTGGAATAGATTGATAATGAAATTACATTGTAAAGCAAGAATAAATTACAATTGAAATAGCATTCTAAAACAAGAGACGTAATTTAAGAATAATTGTTGAGGACAACTATGCTTGGAGGGTCTAAATGTCCAATTACGAGAGCAAGGACGAAGATATTTTATGGAGCTGTGAGTGGCCTTATTAAAGGAGTAAGTGAAGCTAATCAAGAATATGAAAATGAAGTTGAGTTGAAGGTGGTCGTTCTGATTTAGGCACAATTTGAAGAATAAAGATCGAGTGGAGGCTCATACCTTATAAATCAACACTTTGAGTATTTTTCTTGCAAATAAAAATTTGAGACTAGTTTAGATGTCTTTATGCTATTTAATTTGTAAAGTCCAAATTATTCTTATAAATCCTAAATTCAATTTGAATTTTTTTTTTTTAAAAAAAAAAAAAAAACCTATTTGACTTAGTTATCTTAGTCTTGTGGCTAGTTGTATCTTTTTAGCTAGTCTAGCATTAGAATAGCACATCTTGAACTTAAATGCCATTGATATAGGGGCTGACTAAAGTGTATTATTTTTGTTAGACAACTTTGACAGTAGTACATGTACATTCAAGAATATTGCTTTAGCAATTCTTTTCCATGAGTTCTTAAAGGAGTATTTTGACTTATCTTGAGATTGTCCTCCTTAGTGGCATCTAACAAATAATTACACTAACATTTTTTAGTTCGAATTAGAGGTCTAACTTTATTGACTCTTAAGCCGTCTCCATTAGCTATTTTATCACAGTTTCTGAGGAGTTTTTTGATATCTTCGAAGAGAGAGAGGAAGAAAGAGAAAGGGAAGGATCTTCCACTTAAGTTAGAGTTTTTTTTTCATAAATGTGGGGTCCACTAATGAGGAAGAGAGTTGC
>NXFB01000508.1:49160-62770 GCA_002525835.2 Ipomoea batatas | reverse complement strand
AAACTTCACACTTGGCAATACGTTTGGACATTGGGATATTTTCTAATAAGGTCCGGAAGACCTCGGCCAAGGATTGGACATTCGGGTGACTAATGGCTCATGATTCATAAACGAAGTCTGCAACTTCTATCTTTAGCATTATGCTATCATACTAAAAATGCTATGAAGTGAATCACATCATGATGGTTTGCCTTAAGCAAATGGTGCTTGAAAGTCATAAGTGAATCACACCATGATGGTTTGCCTGAAGCAATTGAGTTATGATTTAAATGTGCTTGAAAGTCAGAAGTGAATCACATCATCATGATGTTTTGCCTGAAGCAAACAAGTTATGAATTTAAATAATCTCACCGCTCCATGAATTTATTTGGCATTCAAATAGCATCATTACCCGCTAAAGCTGTGAATGCTCCTTCGAGAGTAGAAGTCCCAAAGGGACCAAGTATGCACACTGACACTCCCCATTGCCATAAGCGCTGGGACCAGTTGAAAAGATTTAAATTCGTGGAAATCCAGAACTGGTAAAATTTCTCGGTCACTCGAGAAAGTTTTTTCGTCCTGAAGACGGAACACATAGTGAACCTGCATGTGCTCCATGCAATATAAATGACTCACTGCATATCATAATTATTCCCTGATACACCTAGTACGTGATAAACATTTCCCAAATTTGCGTTTATATTCTTAGTATGCTGTAATACCCCGTATTTTATTAACATTNAAGAATTTATATATATATATATATATATATATATATATATATATATATATATATATGCACGAATGGAAGAGGAAGAAGAAGAAATGAAGAAGAAGTTTTCTTCTTCCTTTTTGATGAGAAAATCAGTCAAAGGTAGAGGGAAAGAGACAAGACTACTAGGCCATTCTTAAAAGAAATAATGGCATATAATTATAAAATAAATTATAATAAACATGAGATTTGTAACTCCCAATCTTTATGTAGTAACCCCCAATTAGAATGACAATTATGATCTTCTAGATAATATAGATATATATAATAATATACAATATTATGATAGTATAAATATATATGTACATAGATATATATGGACCAAGTGTAACAAATAATAATTATCTAAGTAATGTACATAAAATATAATTATTTATATATACATTCGCACCATACAGTAATCAATATGTATACATTAATTAATATGCACCATATACATTACATATATAATAAATAAATAATCAATATATACATATATACTACTTTATACGCATATACTCATATATATACTAAAATATAGTTAGTGTACATATCATATGCTTCAAAATATAAAATAATAAAAACAATACTATATGGTACAAGGATTTATTGGTCCAAAAGAATATAACTCATGAGTCAAATGAATATGAACATAAGAGTAGGGTTCGATGAACATGGATTATGGACCAAATGAACATTGAGGAAAAAATAGGAATAACTGTGGAATTTCAATGGATAAAATTGGAAGCAGAAAATCATGGGTGTCACAATCTATCCCCCTTAAACGAAAGCTTCGTCCTCGAAGATGTCTATTTTAAAACTAAGGTCCAAAAATCAAATTCTTCAACTATAGGCTACCACGCCTAAAATAAGGTGTTATAACCTACCCTCCTTAAAATAAAAGTTACGTCCCCGTAACTTGAACTATTACCCGAAGCAAACACAGAGGCAACAAGTTACACATAATAAAAAAATTTCATACAATGCTTTAAATCAACAAAATCTGAAGCAATTAAACACAAACCTGAAGAATGCACACCCTCGGCCACAGCTGATCACAACATAACAACTTGCACATAAAATATCAAATAATTAATTAAATAAATTAAACTCACAACCTCGCCACGAAATCCAATCGTAGATACTAGTCATATTCCTAGATTTTTTTTTGCACAATATCCTTAATTTCTAAAGTTCAAACCTAGGCTCTATCACAACCTAGGCTCCCAAAGGTTCGAACTGCTCTGATACCAATTTGTAACACCCCAATTTTCATAACCAAATTAAGACCAAATTTTGCTTAATTTTTTTTTCTTTCTTAATAATTCACTAACAATATTGCCGAAGCTTTACATACTTAATTGAATAGGGATGCTACTGCCACACCTAATCCTTACTTGATTAGATGCAAGGCTAACCTTAAACAAAATCCAAAAAAAATAAATCCTTAGTTCACAAGTCTTTCTAAAAGTAAAAATAATAATCCACTATTACATCAATTTCTTCTTAAGCCTTGATAGTCCTCAGAATCTCGGTCTACCGCACTCTCACAGAAAACCATGTCAAACATCACCTGCTACTCAGATAGGGATTTCAAAACACAACAAGAAAGTAAGGGGTTAGCAACACTTGCTAAGTAAGGGACTGCTTGCTCCTAAAGAAAACAATTTTAGAAAATAATAATTTACTTTACTTTACCCCCTTCTTTCAAAAACTCGGATGCACTGCACTTTAATTCAGAAAAGTGATTTATAGATATTCATATAAACTTTTCATAATATCATCACTTTCAAGATTTTCTTAAAACTTTATTTTGTGCCATACTTGCACACCACAAAATACACATGGAAGAACATCAATCACACATAAATGGGACAGGGTCCTTTATTCTTAGGCCCTAGTGAACGGTGCTTCCCACACATCCGAACACTCCATATATTTCCCATTTCTAATGGAATCAGGACTCTAACCTTAAGTGTGCACACCCCCGAGTGAGGATTCCAAGCCTCACCGGGAAGTTACTAGTCCTAGTATTCGGGGATTTTTCCTACCGAATACTCCTCAAAACAGGGTACGTAGACCCTAGTGGAAGGCATAACCTAACCACTCCTCAAATCAACAGGACAATAAATGCCCTAGTATCCGGGGATTGTTCTTACCGAATATTCCTCAAAACAGGGTATGAACTCTAGTGGTAGGATTACCCTAACCACTCCACAACAGGGCATAGCCCTAGTATCCAGCATACAACTGAATACTCCACAATTTCCAAGTCACATATCCTCCATAGGTGTTCAAAATATTTTATGTAATAAAATATAGCCCTTAGGCTCTCAAAAAAATGATAGCAAAAGTTCCAAAAATTCAATATCACACTTTTGCATTTTTCATAAACTTTTATCAACTAACAATTCCATAATCAATCAATTTCTACAAATTTCTCCAAAAAGAATTTAGGATCATAATTCATGCCAATTTTCCCTTTTAAAAACATATCATACAAATCATAATACTTGAGAATTTAGTCTCTAAAAATGAAACACATAAAACATTCATTTCATAGTCACATACTTCAAAAATCATGTTGTGATCCATAGTACACATTTTGCCACTAAAACATAATTATACATATGATTATAATACTAAGCTTTCTCATATTTTACACAACTATACACACATATCAGATATAGACATACATATACGACATGTATACATAAAATGCTAGGAGAATAATTATTATTATTTTTTTAAACATACTTACGGCATTCATATATAATGCTAAAGAAAAATAATAATTTTTTTTTTGTTAATACATACATACTAGTATACATATATTACATAGCATATATCTATACAAATGCACACATATACGTAACATTCTCTTGGTACACACAATTATATATATTTAATTATATTACATACTTAGATACTAATATTTGTAAACAATAAAAATACACACATACATATATATACTAAGGAGATATACTTTATACTTACTAAAAGAATTTTTTTTTTATATATATATAAATACGTACGGTGTACTATATATCTAATATATACAAATATTCTTGAAAAGATTCTTACGCACATACTTACAATATATTAATATATTTTTTTTGTTTTTTTTATACCATACGTACATAGTAAATAACCTTTTTCATAAAATAAAATTTTATATAAACAAATTCTTACACTTCCATAATTCCATAAACAATTTCTTGGAACAAATTATGGAAAACATACTACTCATGTATCAGAGTCAAGATAGAAATTTATAGCAGGAACATCATATACCCAATAATCAAAACATGTTTCAATCTTTCAATAAGATATAAGATTTAAGGGCAAGCAAGGGAGAAAACATTCCACCAACATACACATAATACAATAACGACATAAGTATATACATAGCTTATACCTACGTACATACATTTATACATTTTTTTTAATNGATAAAACTTAGCACAACGGCTGCCTATCTCAACCAACAAACCAAACATAGCGGAAGCGAATTTAAAACTTAAGGGCGTCATGCCACATCTAGGTATAAACACAGCCTAGATGCACAGGCTAAACATAAGAATAAACTAAGCTGTCATATCAATAAACTGGAATCAAATCCTCAAAACATAATCCACAATCATCCAAAAGTACCCAGACCACTAATCAAGAGTATAATAATATCTCAAGGCACACAGGCCCAAAAACCAAAGTCTAAACAAGGTAAACTAAGTCTACGCATCCTCAGATAGATAAGCTCTAGCGCGCTCTCGCATAGACTACTCCATACCTGGAAAACACGCAAAGAACCATTAGCAAAAGAATGCTAAGCAACCACCATTCACACCCGCAAGGAGATATAGATATACATAAGCTTATAAATAGGTTTACACACCCATATAGAATATAAACACCAACAGTATAAACTGTTCAATAGTTCAAACCGATACTCAACAACAATGAGCTGAACGAACCAATAACCAACACTCAATTAGACAAAGCCAATATCCAACAATGAAAGCGTAATACAATAACGAACTAGTAACCGAGATACCGATTGAACAACAATCATAAGGAACAATCAATCATAACCGAGAACAACAAGATATCAACCGAATAAGCAAAGACTCACAACCAAAAACCGAAAGGACTCTCAACACCAACCACCAAATCCTCACACCAACCATTATACCGAACCCAACCCCAATCAGAAACCAAGTACACAGGGGTAAAAACCCAATCACAGGGACCGTAGTCCAATCACAGGGGTAATGAACCCGAATACAAACAATAGTAGCACAACTAGTTCACCCACAACCTCCAATGATACCAACAAACCAACATCACATACTCATACTCCAACCTCAACCCAAACCAACCAAACAAAGTGTTCATCTCATCTATGAACACAAACAAACTCCCAGGTAAATGAATATCAAGAATCAATAGACCAAGAGTACAAAAAGGGAAACTAAAGACATGAATAAATCTCCAAGATAAGGTAGTAAATACCCAACAAAAGGCATGGATAAATACTCCAAAGACATGGTAAAATACCCAACAAAACAATCCAACAATAATCAGAAACAAAGGAGAAACAACAGACAACAACATCACAAAACAGTCTCTGGGAGCAGATTCCCAGAGACCTTGCGGAACTCATCCACGGAACACCGTCCTCCGCCGCACTCCTCCGCAGGAAGGAGGCGGACCACACCAACGGAACACCTCAATCCGGCATCACCCTCCGCCTTGGCCTTGCGGAACTCCCCGGCGGGTTACATTGTGCCGCCGAGGACCTCCGCAAGGTCATTCTCACTCCCAGTTCCAGAATGTCAACAACAGACACGAAATAAATGTTTCTAGAGAGCAAAATCAGACCCAATACATCAACATTTCATCCAATTTAGAGGCCAAAAACATGGAAATCCAAACCATCAATGATCATACAACACTAGGCCAAAGATCAAGATGAAATCCAACAAATAGATCTAACAAAATAGGCTAAACACAAAGAATTTTCAGGATTTCCAACACCAAGAACATCATATAGATTAGGAGTGAATAAAATAGATTTTGATGGACATAGTGGTTACCTCAAAGAGCTTTTTCCTACTCCAACAAGTCCCAAGCTAGCTCACAAAGCCCCACCTTCTTGATGATCATCTTTTACCCAAAGAACCCCAAAAGAACATTATAAGAATATGCAAAAAGACTAACCAAACCACAAAATACAAGATAGATTCTTAGCTAGATGAACTTAACCACTCCTAGACAAGCATAAAAGAGCAATCTTGACTTGAAAACTTGTAGGGAAATGAAGATCAATTTTGGATGCAAGAAGGTTGGAAAATGGCGTGAAAATGAGAGAGTGAGGGAGGAAGAGGAGTGAAAACTTTTAGGGGTTTTGATCTTCAAAAATATATACTAAGAATACATACAATATTTAGGGTGTAAGACATTAATGTGATATGGGCTTAAGTATATAATATGATGGCTACAAGAATTAATTATATATATTCAAGACTAGCAAATTGGGCTAATGAATTCACCCCTTACAATTAAATATAAGAATTAGAATAAGGAAGCCCATAAAATGTCTTAGGAACATTACATATATATTATATAATATATGATCAATAAATTGGGCTTGTAGGAATATTTAATTACAAATATTGTAAGGATCCAAATTGAATAAAATCCCTTACAAGAATAATTCAATTAATTGGGCTCTTGATTAGAATAATCAAATTAGGCTCAAGAATATATATATATATAAGTTTATATATATTAAATAGAAAGAATTAGCCCAAGTAAAAACAATTAAATTGTCCAAGGAATTAATTAACGATTAGAAAGGCTTGAACGAAATTACGGGGTGTTACACTCTACCCCCCTTAAAAGGAGCTTCGTCCCCGAAGCTCAAAGCTAATGGGAACTTGAAACAGAACGATTCAAAGGAACGAAGATTCAACGGAGGATTGAAAAGAACGATTGCTCAGCCACTCCTAAACTCAAGAACACACTAACATGCAGCTAAACTCATAACTTACCCAACCCAAAACTAGCATGCAAGAACATAAACTAAACAACTCTCCTAAACTACAGGGTTTCTACTACGGAGCTAATACTAACGAGAAAGCTAACAACTAGTGGCCTCCCTGAGAAGAACTGCCGGGACCGTGGGGTGGATAAGGATAAGGGTAAGGATACGGGTAGGGATACTGCTGCTGATAAGACGGAAGATACTCCGGTGCACCTCAATACCAAGCTTGTTCTCGATGAAGCCCAAGCGCTGAAAGCCGCGATCCACTCTCAGATCCAACGAATCGAACCTCGCCTCAACCATACGCTGCATCTCCTGTAGCTGTCGGAGTACAGGGCCAACTGGTGGTGTAGGAGCTAAGGGATCGTGTTGCTCCTTCCTCCGGTGCTCTAGGTCAGCCTCACCTACGGGTTCTTCTTCTTCAGCTTCTTCTTCAGACTCATCGTCTCCCTCATCCTCACCTGCCTGCTCAGCCTGCTGAGGCGCAACTAACCCTCGTAACCTCTTATGTGGAATGTGATAGCGCTCAATCAGCTCTCTGCTCTCGGCGGCTGGCATCCTACTCAGCTCGTGAGCGGTGATATACTCATTCCCCTCAACCTGGAACAGCCTAGAAAACTGCAGACTCGGCGCATTGAACGCGCTGTGAACCGGTTGTCTGGCCAACTCCCCGGTCACATTGACCCTCCTCTGCTGAAATAACTAACTCAAAACCATCCCATACGGCCGGTTGCGCCTCTTAACTGTCTTGCAGAAATCCATGTGTAAGATCATCAGGGTAGGCAAGTCGAACTTCACCCGGTGCTTCAGAAAGTACGCAAAGGCGCACTCGATGGCTGTAACCTGTCGGCTGTTGTTCCGGTTAGGCAACAAACTTTCCCCAACCAACAAAGTCAGAATCCTTTGTTCACCCGTTAGGTTATGCTTATCGGGGCGAGTGTCTAGAGCAATATCCTCATTCGGCCCCAACATGTACCTCAAGTAATCACGGAAACCCACATCTTGCGTGTAACCCCCNAAAAAATTTTTAGGAGTATGTGATCATACGTACCGGTCACGAACCGTAAAAAATTTTTAGGAGTATGTGTTTTGTCCCGTTTGTCCTAGGAAGTGGGTTATTAGGCACCATACTATTAACCTTGAATTTCCTATTTAATTAAATTAGCCCGTAACAGTGAAAATTTATTTCGACCGTAGCATCGCTGTATTTCGCGATGTACCGAACACTTCCCGATTTTAGAAATTAAGGTTAGAATGGAGTCTGGGATAATTTTGGTTTCGAATTTACCCCTACCTAAATTATTTCCTACCGAAACTATATCCGTTTTAACCCTTAACAGTCTAATTAAAGATATTTTCTTGGACTTACCATAGGGTTTTGACACTTGGCAACTCCCTACACCACATATCTTCATTCTTATCTTATAAGAAACAATGTATAAGCTTTGATCTTCCATTTTCCTTCCCTATTGCTGAAATCAAGAGAGGGAAAAAAGAGAGGAAAAATTCATCTTCCACCTTGAGCCAACAACTTCCATAGCTAATTTCTTCACAAGATCATCATCTATTTGGTAAAACTTTAATTTTATTCGGTAGAAAGCTCTATTTTCCTTCCTAGATCTTGAATCTAAGTATAGTTTCTTAATAATTGTTGCTACAATGTTAAATTTCTCTTAGGGTTTTGAGTGAAAAATTTGGGGAAAAGATTCAAGATTCCTCCTACGGTGTTAGTACACTCCCGAAAGGTAAGGAATCCCTTAAGTAGGTTAAGGTCACTTAAAATTAGATAATTGATAGTTTATTAGAAATATGATGATTTTAGGTGAAATTATTGTGTACATGTTTGTAGGTATAATATATATGTAATTGTATTTTACATAATATATATGTACAAAATGTCGTGTTGGTGAGATGTGGTTGTTAATGTGCCTAAATATCTAAATTACAAATACTATGTATATTATATAGTGTATGTACGTACGTGTAAGTATAATAATATATATTATATGCGTATTATGTATGTATGTATGATATGTATGTTAACCGTGTATACATATATGTATGAGTATTATGGAAAATTTATACTAAGTATAAATATAGTATGTGTACCTTATCTAAGTATGCATAAATGTATGAGGTGTTATGTTGTATGCATATATACATATATGTAGTGTTATGTACATATGTAATGTGATGATGGAAATTGTGGGATAGTTACACTTTATTACCGTAGTGTATGGTAATTAGTGTACTATCAAAACGTTTTGAGAAACAAACTTTTGGACTAGGATTAAGAGTTTTGATTGATTTCAAGTTGGGACTTGATTTTGTTCAATATGTCCAAAAAGTGGTTTTGACTCAAGGAAGATGAGGAAGAAGGAAAAATGTTTTCAAACTCTTAGTTTCTAGTAAAGTTGAGGAGGACCTTGATTAGCCTTCGGGTGGCTTAAACTGCCCTTGCCCAAGGTTGCTATATAGTATGATCATTCATACGGAAGGGCGAAGTCTATTCGCTGAGTACTATATAACTCGTTAGGATGAGGAATTCCTGCGGGTGCACACTTAAAGTATAGTTACTCTAGGAAGTCCGGGTAGGTGTCGTTTTTATGGACCTAGTAGGGCCAGCTAGGGATCATTCTAACGAACCTTACGTCCAGGGGATCAGTGTTAGACCGGGGGATGACCACTGAACCCGAGTTCGATGATCCAAGTGGTCAGAGAGGGAGTTAAGAGAATACTCCAAAGGCCTCACGCTTTCTACAAAGAAACTAAGTGGAAAATTTTGTATGAAAATGTAGTTACTCTGTAGCTACGCTAAAGAGGGATGCGATGATTGTTTAAGCGAAAAAAGGGTGTCGGTGAACCCTCTTTGAGATAAAAGTTGGTGGAATTTCCCTGTGAGGAAGATTTTCAAGTACATGATTGTGATTAAAATTGAAGTTCATAATTTTCCACTACTTGCTTATTTGCGTAGATGATTATTGATGCGTTGAATAATACATTTTTTTTTGGTAAGCAATCACTTATCAAAAGAACTTAGACTGTTTTTCAATTCTTATTTATTACTTGTGCAAACTATACTTGATGACTCGTTTGCGGGTAAAGTATCAATGTAGAGTAAGGGTAATAAAGGTTTTTAAATATCTGCTTTGTAAAAGCTTTATTTAATTTTGGGTGACCCACGGATCCCCTTACTTAGCCGTCGCGCTAACTACACTTCATTGTGTTACCTACAGATGCAATCTAGCGTAAGTTCTTGTAGTGCGGCGAACTCTCCAAGTTCGCCGGAGTATGAGTGTCATGGCATGGATTACGATGACTATGTACAGTTGATGATAGGTACCGACCCATATGCGTCGGGTTATGCTCCGCTCGCTCCAGCCAGCTCTCCAGTTGCAGATAGTTTTTCTTTTGTCCAAGATGGCCCAGATGTTCAGGCCTCCTATGGTTTTTATCCCCTTGAGGTGTTGACCGGAAGTGACCCATTAGAGTTTATCGTGTATTACCCCTACCCATGGAACCCTGGTTCACCAGAGTATTGTGACGAATGGTCCATGGTTAATACCACCTCTCGCTTCCTAGACCATTTCACATGGTTTGAAGGGGAGTGGCATTTAGTCTGGGGCGAGTTCACAGGTCTGGTGTACCGAAGGATAGACTTGGTATTACGTCTTGAGAGATGCTTTGGGGAAGATTCTTTTGGGTAAATGCCCTTTGTAGCCTTAGTGGTGGCTAACTCAACTAGTCGTGTCGTGGATGACCCTTAACTTATATTTTGGCCCGATGGGTAAACTTATGTATATATATAAATGCAGATATGTATATTATATTATGATGGGTGGTTGTTGTTGTTAAGTAAAAGTTTCCGTTTAGCCTGTGCACCTAGAGTGGGGTCTATCAAAAGAAGATAGAACTCGTTCTAGGTGTGGCGGTAACTCCTCCGGATGTACAGAAAGCCAAGCCGGTCCGGGGTGTTACAAGTTGGTATCAGAGCGGTGTTCGAGTCTTTGGGATTAGATTGGAACCTAGGTTGTGGAATTTTGTTAGGAACTCTAGGTTAAAATCCTAAGAGGTAAGAAATGGACTTTAGGAGCCCAAGTTCCGAGTTAACCTAAGTTTGCTAAGACTAACCTAAGTTGCTACCTCAGCTTAACTGGGATATGCGCTTCTGGAACAGAGCTGGAGACTAGGCAGCATCAAAAAGGGGGTACCTCATATGTACTTTACAGAATCTCTTGATTCTGGTTGCTAAATACTCTAACTAATACTTATGCATTCTTATATGTGTTAATCATTTCTTATGATTACTGTGAGTGAACTTGAGGAGATGCTATACTAACTGTTTAGTTAGCTAACTTCCTAGTAACTTTTATACTTCCGAAGCTAACTAGAAACGATCGTCTAGTGAAAATGCCGCCTAGACGAAATGTACCTGCTGGACATGGCGACGACATCACAGCAATGGATCGTATGGCATTGGCAATGGAACAGATGGCTGAGTTTATGATGGCTCAGTAGATCCAGAATCAAAATCAGAGCCCCCCTCGGGTCGACTTTGCTAAAGCCATAGCAAGTAGCCAGCCACCGTATTATGCGGGGGAAAATGATCCAGTGGTTTTGGAAGAATGGATACGGACATTTGATAAACTGCTTAACGCAGTAAATTGCCCGGTGAATCAGCGAGTATTTTCTGCAGCTTATTACCTGACGAAAGCCGCAGACAACTGGTGGGCAACGGCTGGACCCGAACTCCTGCAAGACCCAGGCTTTGGCTGGGAGGAATTCAAGGAGGAATTGAGAGGACAATTTTACACGGAGCGAATTAAGAGAATCAAGTGCGAGGAATTCTTGCGACTGAAGCAGAAAGGAGAAACTGTCCAGGACTACTATGACAAGTATGTGGAGCTAATGAGGCATTCTTGTGCGGGGACTGGATTGGGACGTGAGAAGGGCAATCGCACCATTCATGTGCTCTACTCTCAAGGAGGCATATGATCGGGCATCGGATCATTATCAAGTGTATTTGGACCAACAGGAAGTTTACGGCAACAACAAAAGAAAAGCTGATGATAAACAGAGGAAATTCAAGGTGGATGATAGGAAGTCTAACCAAGGAGGATTTCAACCAAAGCAAGGAGAGAAGAGGGGAGGAACAGACCAAGGGAAACAGCCTGTTTGCCGCAGATGTGGAAAGTACCATCCTGGAGAAAATTGCCAAGGGATGAGGATAAGGTGCTACAAGTGTGGTCTCTTAGGACACAAATTCTACGAGTGCCAAACCAGGGTGGAAAACCTCCGAAACCCCTCGCAGAATACCAAGCAAGGAGGAGGATTCAATGGGAGCAACGGCCGGAAACCCGCGGAAGCAGGAAACAGGGGAGTTAATTCTCAACAAGTAAATCGAGGGAGGCCAACGAACGCTGCTACAGGTCCGAACGACAAAGGGAAGTTGCCGATGGGAGAAAGCAGCACAGGGAACCAAGGCCGAATCTACGTCGTCAATAGCCCTCAGGCTCAGGCTAGCGACGTCATAACCGGTACATTACTCATAAACTCAGTGTTTGGTTCAGTATTATTTGATACGGGAGCTACCAATTCCTTTATATCATCTACATTTGAAGATAAATTGAAGCTAAGGCCTACTATTAAGTTAGATTTCAATGTGAAAACTGCCTCGGGGATAGTGGTAGCCTGTAAGGATGGATATGACAATATTTCGATAGAAATAGCGGGATTCAATTGTCCCGGAAACCTTATTCGTTTTGAGCTAGAGGGCATCGATGTGGTACTCGGGATGGACTGGTTGGATAAGTATAAGGCTCAGATAGTATGTAATGAGCGAAAGGTTGTCCTGCGAGGACCGAAGGGGAAGAGAATATCCTACCGAGGGATTGAGAAGCAACCCGAGCCCAAGTTGATAATAATGCAGAAGTTGAGGAAGTACGCTCACAAGGGGTGTGAAGTGTACCTCTGCTTGGTGCAAGACGCTGAGATGGAAGAACCTGAGATCAACCAAATCCCAGTAGTGCGTGAATTTCCTGACGTGTTTCCAGAGGATCTCACGGAAATGCCGCCTGAGAGGGAAGTGCAATTCACTATTGATCTCGTACCAGGAACTGCGCCAATCTCAAAAGCGCCTTATCGAATGGCACCGAAAGAGATGGAAGAGTTGAAGGCTCAATTGGCATAGTTATTGGAGAAGGGATTCATCAGACCAAGTGTGTCACCTTGGGGCGCACCGGTACTGTTTGTAAAGAAGAAGGATGGAAGCCTGAGACTATGTATCGATTATAGAGAACTCAATCGGGTCACAGTGAAGAACAGGTACCCATTGCCCAGGATCGACGATCTGTTTGATTAATTGAAGGGAGCTGGAGTATTTTCAAAAATTGATTTACGGTCAGGGTATCACCAAGTGCGAGTCGTGGAGCAGGATATTCCGAAAACAACATTCCGGACTAGATATGGGCACTACGAATTCACCGTCATGCCGTTTGGAGTGACAAATGCACCAGGGACTTTCATGGACTTGATTAATAGGATTTTCCTTCCATATTTAGATAAGTTCATCGTTGTCTTTATAGACGATATCTTGGTTTACTCAAAGACACCGGAGGAGCACGAAGAACATCTTAGGACAGTATTGCAGATACTGAGGGAAAAGAAACTTTTTGCAAAACTGTCTAAGTGCGAATTTTGGAGGGAGGAAATAGCATTTCTTGGTCACATAGTCACCAAGGAAGGAATAGCAGTGGACCCAACTAAGATAAGAGCTGTAATGGAATGGGAAACACCCAAATCGGTTACGAAAGTCCGAAGTTTCTTAGGATTTGC
>NXFB01000507.1:49713-60961 GCA_002525835.2 Ipomoea batatas | reverse complement strand
ATTTGTTATAGTTGACATTATTGTACTGTTAATTTGTTATTTTATCACAAACTTAAAAAAAATGATAATATTAAAATTTTTCGTACTAATGGAATTATTGTTAGTATTAGTATTTTTATTATTTTACTACTGTGAGTTGTATTATTCTATTCAGTATTATTATTCATCATTTCCCATTTGTGTTAGTACTTAGTAGTATAAAATATAGTGTCATAAAATTGTTTTTTTATAATTGCCATTATTGTGGTGTTAATCCCTAGATTATCAATGACACCATTAGATCCGCGGTTGCCATTTAAGTTTGAAAGAAGACAATTCTCATTGATGTTTGTCTAATTTTTAAAAATAATTCAACATAAAAATAATTGCATATGACAACATCAATAAACAAAAGTCATGGACAAAGTTTGTGTAATGTTGAATTATTTTTAAAGAAACATGTTTTTGTTCATGGACAACTTTATGGGACTCTATCAAAAGTAAACAGCCCTAATGGTCTTAAGGTTGTTATTCTTGATGAAAATGGCGATTATTCTTCTTCTACATCAGATGTTGTATTCAAAGACATTTTTAAGAATTTGTAACTTTTAAATATAATGGAACAATATGATTGTATATAGCCAATAATGTATTTATATATTTTGTAATGAATTTGATAATCTGAGTTTAGTATTGTTTATTCTTTTAATAATATAAGATTACCGTGATGCTATTATTAAACTAACTATACGTCAAAATAAATTATAAATTAACTAAATAGTTGCGTATCTTTGAAATTAAATTTAATTATACTAATACTTTGTAATAATATAACCTTAAATTTTTATTTTCAAATTTCAGTCCGTGCATCGCACGGGTGGCATACTAGTTTTCTAAATAAAAGCTCATCCACGATCTTGTATCATGATCGTATTTTGTGCTTCATGCATTTTTATTCGACCTCATTCTTGGGCTATTATAACATTATTACTATAAAAGTTTTATACAGTAGTAGTAATAACATGATGTATAAGTAGGGTAAGATAATAATTATAAGAAAATTAAATTACTACTTATATTAAACTAGTATTTTCGCCAGTGCGTTGCACGGACTGGATTTGTTATAATATTTTAAGAATATTTGGATCGATATACAATTATATAAATTATATCATCGAATATTATATAGCGCAATTGATGAAATTAGTTGAATCGATTAAGTTTTCTGATGTTTTCCTTGCTTGAATTAGAATAAATAATTGTCCAATTACCCGTGCGACGTACTGATAAATTTTTTTATAATACATTTTAAAAAGATCAATATGTAATATGACTTATGTAATTATATTATTACTAAAATAAATATGTAATTTTATGCCAAATACCATGTGGTTTGATAGCATCACGGTTGTTTTTCATAAAAAAAATGTTCATAATTTGTTGAGCAAGTCAGGACATATAGTTAGGTTAGAGTGTGCTAAAAAAAATGGAGATGATTGGAGCATCACTATTTCATGTTTTATATTCATTGTCAATTTTACTAATTAATGAACACACATTAAGTTGTATAAAATTTGTATTACAATTATCAATTAAAATGATTATCTACCACTTTTGAATTTTTAAATATATAATGAACAAGGAGTAACAACTATTAGCTTTTTTGTTATTAAAAAAAAAATATATAGGGGAATGGATTCAATACTTTTTACTCTTATGATTTTTCTATCAAAAAAAAAAAGAAGAAAATATTAGAACATTTTTTCACTTTTTCGATTGAGATAATTAAAAAAGATTTTTTTTTATTTTAAAAAGAATTATGGTAATAAGCAATATTTTGAAAATTTCTATTTTAGTTTTTGGTTTCAAATAAGGAAGCAATTTTAAGGGGAATATATTTAAAATATTAGGTGGCAACTGTTGTTTATGCAGTCACGTTATATTTGTGTAATCTATAATTTGACAAGGGGGTGTTTGGTAAATAGTTGTTTGTTGATTTAGTGAGTATGACTAGATGATAGCATTAGCTGATTGTAGAAAGATGCTTGGTAAATTAGCTGATAGCTGGTTACATGCAAAATAACTTTTTCAAAAAGTTTATCGAAAAAACTACTTTGAACAACTTTTTAAATTTTAGTGTTTTAGAACAATAAGTTGTTAAATTAATCAAACAATTATATTTAACCAAGTCAAACAGCTAATAGTGGTCAAATAATTTAAAATTGAAGAAAGATCCTTGTACGTTAGAATTGAATTATGTTACCAAGCAGGGTCAAATTCCTTGTACGTTAGAATTGAATTAATAACGTGGGTGGACCCGGACCGTTAAATGTATGGAGAAAGATCCGGTGAATTTACCAAAAAAAAAAAAAAAGAATTGAATCACTAAATTTTTTAGCATGCTAAAATTTGAAACGATCACGCTATAGGGTTAAGATTTTTAACCAAAATCATTTATTATATATCTGATGTGCAATATAATATAACTAGATTACTATTTTTTTTTAATACCATAGTTTGGGTTAGCTAATTTATGACAACCAATAAAATAAAAGAGATTTATTTCTATTTTAGATGGTGAAATATTTTGGTCTCTATAACTCTATCAAATTCAAAGTCTGTTATTGGTATCGAATTTTTGTATAAATATTATCTCAAACAACATGAAGTATAGCAAAGTTTACAATACTCCATATTTATTCAGTACCTATTTAGCAACAACAACAAAAAAAAAAAAAATGGGGAGATGTAAAATTCAAAATAGGAAATGAAACGTGTAAAAAACATATAAATAAAAATATACAGCGGTGTATTTGTAAATAACTTTTTCTTAATATGCATAAACAAATATTAATTATTTCATAATTAAAAATATTACACTCAAAAATAAAATTAAAGTAGTCCACCAAATCATTTCAAAAAAAAACAAAAGTAGTCCACCAAATCACTAATAGTTAAATAGTACATATCAATTACCACAAAGTTAATTTAAAATAAAATACAATGTGTAAATTTCAAAATATTTTTGAAATTTATGTATGTTTTCATTAACATCATAAATGTAAGATTTCTGACTTTGATTTAATTTAGACAAGAAAAACACCTTTTGGCATTAGAATTTGAACTCAGAAATTTTTGTGTGTTACAATAATTATATTGTTTCAGCATCCGTTCTAACACCAACAAAAATAGTAAGAAAAGAAACATAGGCGACCAAAGATGAATAACGGATACAAAAAATCATATCACAAAGAATAAAGAGATAGCATATTAAAACTTAGATTTTATCACAATTTGGAAACTTCTACTCTGCAGGGCAAACACTCTAAGGTGATAGCAAAATGCACTATAGCAAATTTAAAATATAAGATTCAAAATAAGTAGTTTACATAATTGTAAAAACTCATATACCAATTGTAACTCCAACTTAATATCACTATACGAGACCTTAGACCACACAAAATTTCTCACATATAAAGTGTGTCCAACTCAATAAAGAATGATTAAACAATAAATATTTGCTTGAGACTAGCAAGAAGACACAATATAAAAGAATTCTTCCAGGCTCTCTATTGGTGTCAGGCAAGCAAAACATCTTGAAAGAAGGAGGGGGAGGGGGTTGAATAGACTTTCTAATGTTATTAAAATCTTGTAAAATAGCTTTAAGTGAACTTGAAGTGCCAAAGACCTTGTGGTCAAGCGGCATAGTTGTGGCCCTCCCAAGTGAGAGGTCAAGTTTGATCCCTAGTGGGAGCGTTGACTCTTTGTGCTTCAGTAGGTGTTACTACAATGTAACAGAAAAAAAAATATTTGGCTCTTTGTGCTTCAGTAAGTGTTACTACATTGTAACAGAAAAAGAAAAAACTAGTTTCCTCACAGCAGATGTCTTTAGCTTGCCTTAAAAGTGAGTAGCTAAGTTTTGAACAATTAAGCTTGGTTGATTGTGTGTTAAGTATGGGGTTAGTTTACAATTAAATACTCAAACTAAAATGAAAGAAATATTTTTATAGTGGTTTGGACACTTTCCTACTCCAAATAGGTTCCACTAAGTATTGTAATGAATACAAAGTGATAAGAAGCCTCGGCTTCTACCATTGATAGTACCTATTCATTGCTAGCATGTGGTAGAGGATGTTAGAAGAATGGTCTGGGTATGGGAAAATGCTTTGAGTTGGTTGATGGTGGGGGGTTGATCTTGCGAGGAGGGAATAGTCCACTCAGTCGGGCAGCGGTTAGGAGGTAATGTCCTAGCCTATGCCCAGGGGTCCAGCTACCTCTCCGAGTTTGAGTAACCCTAACCACCATCCAAACTTGGCTTTAGTACTTCGTCCTGGACTACTCGAGTACAAGTGAGTACAAATTAACAACGCTTTGCAACACATTTCGTATTCTAATGCCTTATATTTTATGAGTTGACTTAAAGGCTAGCCTAAGTGTGGACACACATAAATTGTTACAAAACTCAGAAAGCTACAAAATCAAGTAGCTTTTGGGGGGAGAGAGAGAGAAAATCTATACAAACACTACTACAAATTTGACCATATAAGTATAACTTTTAGCTATACCTTTTAAAAAAGGTGTAATGTATTCCCTAAAATAAAATAAAGACCCTACTTTTCGCGGCACCCACCGAGATCGGGTGCCGCGAAAAGAAAATTATTAAAATTATAATTAACTTTTCGCGGCACCAGATCTTGATGGGTGTCGCGAAAAGTAAATATTAAAAAAATAATATACTTTCCGCAGCACCCGCTCCTATGGGTGCCGCGAAAAGTCAATCACCATTTCCCTAGCGATTTAATGTTCTTCGTTCAAATATGAGAGACCATACTTAGCCATTTCAATCTCTCAAATTCTGCCTCCTCCATTTCTTCATATTTGAGAGCTTCTTCCTCTGCCATCATGTTTCCTCTCATCCATCTCTCAGACGCTACCTCCTCAGCCGACGCTGCCCTCTCATCCGATGCCGACGACCTGCAATAGACGCCACCGCCGACACCGCCATTCCGTCTCGACCTGCCGCCGACCCTGCTAGCCTCCACCACCGCCACTGCTAGCCTCCGCCACCACCACTGCTAGCTTCCGCTACTGCCATTGCTAGCCTCCACCACCACTGATAAGTCTCCCTTCAACTTTTTGTTATTTTTTTCAAACTGGACAGCTCGGACGACTTTTCTCTCTTTTCGCTCTACATGTTAGGGTTTCAGACATTATCACTGCGTCTCTTACTCCTCACCTCAAACTCTGGCTCCCACTCCATCACTTTGCCTTTTTCGTGGACTGTGACTCCGACTCCGGCTCTCCACCTTCTCGGCTCTCATGGTCTCACCCCTCTCAGGTTCTCACCGTCGACTCTCGCTTACCAGTAAATTAATAATGAATGATGTGTTTTGACCCTTTGATATATATGTGTTCTTGCTTATTTAATATTTGGTTAATACTGGAAGAAATGTTAACCTGTAGTACTTTGTATAATGAGGAGGCGATTCGCAAGGCTTACTACCTTAAGGTAGTTGCGGTTTAATTTGCAGACATTATATTTTTCCACTGCAGACATTAATTTCTAGAACATTAGTTGCTGATGTTATTCAGTTTAATCGAAATAACCTAGTTGCTTTTTCAAAGAATTGACTTGATGGATAAATCATACCCGGACCCGCCACGGAGTTAGCACGGAGCATGGGTCAAGGATCACCCGACCCGGGAGCATGACCCGGGCCCTTTCGGCCCATGGCCGACCTCCACGGGGTCGGCTGGGCCGACCTCTCCAGGGGTCGGCTGGGCCGAGCTCTGGGCTCGGCCCAGGGGCCCGGGTCGTGGTTTGACGCGGTCTTATCGGCGCAGGACGCGGTCCAGGCCCGCTCGAGGGGTTTTCTCCGGGTTGTTGGACCTACAGCTAGTATATAAACATGTAACATTGTCTAAATTAAACAAGACATCTTCCACTTTTTTGTCTTAACGACATCTTTGTCCTGTTATTACCAATCCCGTAATAGGTTTATTATTCGTTCAATATATACAAGTACCTCCGAGGTACACTTTGATCCATACTTGTCATACCCCTATAATCTTATCGGGTTTATTGATTCGGGCTACCCGGGTTAATTAAATCCATCATGAGTAATTTGAGAACAAACGGGGCAAATATTATGATTGGTTGCTTTTAATTATGATTGGTTGTATTAAGAGCCTTTTTGTTTTTACAGCTGGGCAGGAAAATACTTCAAGTAGCGTTTTTTTTTTTTTTTTTAGGGAATGCATGTGATTTTACAGTTGGGGGTAGGGGTTGTTAGAAAAATACCTAAAGCTAGTTTATTGCTGCTACTAATTTTTCAGGTTTATTTGGAGGCTATATCCTTACTTGAGTTGTGTAGAGTGCAATTAAAGAAATATGCTGATATTATAATCCCCGTGGAGAAGAGAATCATGTTGCAATCGACTTGATATTACAACATATACGTACAAAACTCGGCCAACATGATCTTTGCAAAATATATCCAAATGTGTTTGTTATAAATTCAACATTTCAGGTTACCTTCTTTTGCTGTCTTGAATAACATAGTTACCAAATCTGTGAATATCTTGACCTGCAATACTTGATTCTTAAAGAACTGGCTTGAAATTTTCACATTTAATTGTCTGTCTTGTTTCTAGATTCGTGGGATCCACACAATTATACGTGATGCCAAAACAACAAAACTTTATTTTTTTTTTTTTTTTATGCAGACCGCCTGATTTGTATGGTATGCATAATACTCTTGTCTTGTGCAAATGGGTTACCTTTTATGGCTGCAATAAAATGAATTGTTATATTTAGGTTGTGGAACATTATGGCCTAGGTCATTTAATAATTCAATTCATTCCATGTAAGAAGGCAACACCTATATTAGTGATCATTAAGCTCTAGCAGTGAATGATTACGTACTTATGATATTAACTTTAGGATCTGTTTAATTTCAGGATCTGTTTATAGCGGTGTAATTTTCTGCAGAAGTTTATGTGGGGTATCAGTCATCAAAAAGTATTTACTTACTGTTTTTCTCCCTTTTCATTTCTTTGGGGTAATTTTCCTATGGCTTCTTGCATTGTATTTGAGTAAATAAAAAGAAAATATGAATCCATGCAGACTGTGCCATTCGACCATTCTCTACCTTGCTTAGCCTCAAGTTTTAAGTACTAAACTAACGCAACTTTTTTCATTGCACCACCACGTGCTTCGCCGATTCAAGACCAACTTCAGGGAAGCTACAGTTTTACCGTTTCATTCTTATATTTAAGAAAAAATTACGTATGCATTTGACATTTCTAAGCTTCTGGGTGGAAAAAGTTTGCTAATTAAAGTGAGTTGATTGATTAGGTTAATTATGTGCTTTGATAACCAGATATTGCATAACCTTCATTCTTCTTTTACTATATTGATGCAAACTCCTATTTAGCTAATGGCTTATTCTACCCTGTTTGAGTTATTAAAGTTCTCTTATCATAATTTATGTTGTTTCATTTTCTGTAATTGTATGATGGTGATGGGATCAGCCTCAATTTCTTCTAACAGTTTGGTTCAAAATTTTATTGTATATTGTATGATCCTTCTTTTTATTGTGCAGAACTCTGTGGTGGTATGTTTCTTCTTTAGGTTGTATACTGTGATGATTTTTCTATTTATTGTATGATGCAGTCAAGTGTGAACTACTGCATTTAAATAAATCCAAGTGAGTTGTAGTTTTGTAAGCTTTGAAATTTATAAGATTAAATTGGATTGTAATTTGTTTTGTAAGCATGGGACATTTGTTCATTTTCAGATTTAATTGATACGGAGTAATATTGTGTTGATAGTTATAAATTCAAAATAACTTTTTATAATTGTCTATATCTTCTTCTTTGTATATCAGAGAGTGTATATATATGTGTGTGTGTGTAAATGGTAACTTTCCGTGATACCCTCTAGGAAGAGGGTGTCGCGGAAAGTCATAATTTTTTTTTTTAAAAAAAATACTTTCCATTAGTCCATCTATAGAGCGGGTGTAGCGGAAAGTCATAAATTTTTTTTGTTTATAAATACTTTCCGCTACACTCGCTGGAGCGGCTGTAGCGGAAAGTCTTTATTAAAAAAAATCCGTACGCTTTCAGCGACTGGAAAACCTATACTTTTATAGTCATCCCATCCGCTACACATGTACAGCTGTAGCGGAAAGTCTTTTACATGTGTAGCTTATGTGCGTTTTTGTACTAGTGAAAGAATATATGGGGTTATCTTGAGCTTTTGTTGGTTTATTGCTACTTTAAAATTATAAGTTTGTATTTATTTGTTGGATGGCAGTGCCCAAAGTTCAACAAGGATTGAAGAGCTACGAACTACAAGAAGACCATAATGTAAAACTCATGAGGAAAAACGTTTAGAAGTCAAAAACAATCTTCTTTTCTTTCTAAACTTACCAGGTGACTCAGTATCCATGGTAATCGAGCAGCAGCTGCCTCTAACTACTCAAATGGTGAAGCAGGTAAATATTAGGCTTAATACTTTTTTCGGTTCCGATCTCCACATTTAGTGTGTTTCGAATGGGGAGATTGTGTATCAAGTTATATAGAGTAGGTATGCATTTGTTTAGAACTTTGTGAACATTTAGATTTGGTGATTGAACTTGTTCATTGTATTTTGAAGTAGATGATGAATTCTTGTGTATTTTGAAATACTTTACATACTAGTAGAAGATGATTATACTAATGAATTGATGCTTTGGTATTTATGGTGTTTAAATAAATTGTTTTTATTATATTATGCTTAAAATGAAAACAGGTTAAAAATAACAGTTTAAAACCGTTGTCTATGAATGTGTGAATAAGCCACAAAGAAAAGGGTCGAGGTGGCCGTTGCGATGCTCGAGCTACTTGACTGTCGGATCTCTAATGATCTTTAGATCGTCAAGTCATTCTTTCAAGCCCTCCTTAACATTAAGACAATGAAGCTTGTGAGGGAGTATGATCGGTGGGCCTTCCTTTGCGAGAAGAAGAAGATGCAAACCGATGTGACGGAAGCCCTTACCGAGTCGTTGGACAATGACAACCTGGCAGCCGTGTTCAGCGTACTTCTCGAGGATGTAGCTAATCCTAGGCCTGCGCTATACACGTATCCAGCAGCCTCTGAGCCTCTCATAGCCCAGCCGGAGAATGAGAAGGGGAAGACCCCTCCCTAAGGAGAGTGATGTGTTCAATGATAGGGAGCTTGACCCCGAGTTGTGTCCACAAAATTTTAAGTTTGACTAAAGGGTGCTCGGCCCCTACTATGTCGAGCACACAAACATCCATTTCTGGCTCTACATTCAATGCTTTTAGTTTGATTTGCCTTTAACTATATCCTTAATTCATTTATTTAGCCTTTGTAGTGCACTTACATAGTCTCTTAAGCCTGCCTCTAGTCGGGCACACACAAACTAATGCTTCAAAATCCCTGACCTAGGGCCTCTAGGAACCGCCACCAGCTAGGCTGCCCCTCACCCTTGCCTATGGGATTTGGGATCGACCATTCTCATTGTGATCAGTTTATTCTTACTCCGATTTTTAGATTGGCACATTTTATGACCCGGTGGGATACTTAATATCTTTTTGCCGTTTTACTTAGTTTTGGCTCGTGACTCCCACGCCTAGCGAGAACTCGTTTCTTGGGAAACCAACTTAATTTTGGTCAAGTGTAAAAGTTTGGGATTGACCGACTTGGTCGGTAAGATCCACATCATGGTGACCAATATCCCGATTAGGTATTATGACCAGCTTTGTTATATTCATCCCGGGCAGGTGTTTATCATGGTTGGGTTACCCAACCATGAATAGCGCTTGGTTCTCTATTTCCAGGCTGGGCGAGTGGTGAAGGTTTTTTTCATAACGAATCCTATGACTCATCCCTAGCTTAGTGGGATACAAAAATCTGCGAGCTCGAAAAAAGCGCAACAAGCCATGAAGAAAAGAGCCTAGGCCGCCGAACCTAATATCTCCACCATCGTCACTGACTCCAAGGTTTTGTTGTCATTCTTAAATGGCGTTGTTGCGATGTGTGCCAGAAGATATCTGTCCGACCACTCGGGATGGTGATAGCTTTCAAGATACCTATATATTTGAGTATAAATAAGGGTAATTTATAGCATTTTTAGCATCCTTATGTGATTAATCTTATGATCTTATGTGCTTTAATTCATTAACCAGACACAAAGATACCCTTGGTGCATTTTGAGACATTTCACAGGTCTCAGGAGCCGTTATGAACGAGAAACGAGCGAAACGAGCGAACCGAGCAAGACAGGAGCCCCGGAGGACCCAAAAGGAGGCATTCACGCGTGAAGGTCACGTGAACGCTTTCCAGTAGCCGTCCACGGTATCTTCAAATTGATGGAATTCGCGACGCCTCTTTCCATCGCCAATTCCATCACGAAATTTGGCGACGGAATTATTCCGTTGTCTATTGAAATACAACAAGGCGATAGATGACATAATAGATTCCATCGAATCTGAGATTCGTGACGAAATTTGGCCCATTCGCGACGAAATTTTTTCGTCGCGATTTGTGATTTTTCTTGTAGTGTTGAACTTGAACACATTCTTGCTCCTTGTAATATATGGCTTCTTGCGGTTGGATTGCTTCACTTTGGTTCCCCTCTTGGACTTCAATTTGCTACTGGAGTTACCTAGTTCATCCTGTTGCTACTGCTCTCCTAGTCTAGTGCTGTCATGCTGTTGCTGCTCTCCTAGTCCAGTGGTACATGCTGTTGCTGCTCTCCTAGTCCAGTGGTGTCATGCTGCTGGTGCTCTGCTAGTCTAGTGTTACCAACCTGCTGATGTTGTTCTCCTGATCCAGTGCTGTCAGCCAGCTGCTACTGTCCTGAAGCTGAAGGCAAGTGGCTGGGAATTTGGTTGGAGGCATATAAGACCCTCTTCTTTGGCTTCAACTGGAAAATAAAAAACTATAAATTCCAAACAATCCTCATTGAAAGCTTATTGCAATAGTAGTATGACAGTGAACCTTTTTATTTGGATTTGAAGGACACTTTCTACTATTATGTCCAACTTCTCTACACAATGAACAATGAAGTGGAGCGGAATATGCTTGCTAAAAACTTTCAGGACATCTTGACTCAATTCACCAGCTGATTTTTTTCCTTAGTTTCTTCTCCCAACTTGCATAGGAACAAAAAACTTATAAAGGTTGTGAGATTACACATTGAAAGGATACTTAGTAAGAAATAAGTAATTACCTTGGCAGAGTATAAAGGTGGGAATGAGG
>NXFB01000506.1:52551-66000 GCA_002525835.2 Ipomoea batatas | reverse complement strand
TTTTAGTGCAATCCTTCTAGGGAGTTTCTTGAAGAAGAGTGGACGTAGGCGGGTTGGCCGAACCACTTAAAAATCTCTCTCGCATTTACTTTCTGTTTTTATCTCTCGCTATCTAACTCTCGAACTGCACTGCATATAATCTCACTTCTCGAACTAACTCAAACTCGTGCAAACTAATAAGGGGATAACTTATTTCCGCTGCGCATAAAACTTTGTCTTCATCCCGTGAGGTATCGGACCTAAACATCCTAAGTCCAATACACACGAGAGGTCGAAAAGATTTGCAAAATCTTATACAAGTCTATTCACCCCCCCTCTAGACTTGTACCCCATCCCCTTGGGACCAACACACTGTAATTTCAAATTCTTACATTATTCATTGAATTACAATTTCACCAAATTACAATTCTTTTCCCCCCTAATTCCCTCCTCCCAACCAAACGCCCTGTCAGTGTGTGAAATTAAAAGAAAAATAATGTTTTTTTTACCACAAACTTTCTGGGTAAAGTGATTAAAGGAGCCTAGCATCTATAAGATCCTATAAATCATCCTCTCCTACATCAAGATTATCCATACCCCTTTTATGCAAATTAAATCACAGCAGTTCCCTCAGCTCTTTTCTCCTAGCTAGAAACATAGAAACCCCAGAACCTTATTGTGAATTGTCAAACATACATTTGGCAAATTAAAGAACAATGAAAACTGCAACTGTTTCTTGTTTCTTTATCTTAATCTTTGCTCATCAACTCCTCTCAGGTTCTGCACTGGAACTCACTCATGCTGTGACAGACACAAGCCTGGACATCTCAAGGGACAGCAACATGGGACAAGAAAGAAATAATGGTGGTAACATCTGCATACATATATATATACATGTTTTCTGTTATGCTGTCTAGGGGCTGAGCTTACAACAGTACTGATGTATAGTAAAATTTGCAGGCTCCAGAAGCTCTGTGGATTCGAAGACGGATGATATTGGGGAGGATTTTGAGTCCATGGAACTGATGAGGAAGGCACAGAAGGGGACGGGGGCGTATGGCGGGGCGAATGTTGTTCATCATCCACCTGGAACAAGAAACCTGGGATCTCCCACCTTAATCTCAAGTACTGTTGTCTACTTCAGCTTCATTCTTCTCCTGGTTTTTATTGCCTGAATGTTCTGTGGCCCAGTTTGAACATAATGTTTTGTGTCAACTATGATTAGCAATCTGTGATTTCTCAGTGCAAATTAACCAGGGCGTAGTATTTGGTTGAATGCATTTGTGTCTATGAAAGAATAATGGCAAAACATTGTGTACTTGGAGTACATGTATGTACATCAAAGATCACTGTAATGATATATGGGCAACATTATTATGTTAGAACTTAAGTGTAAAAGTAGAACCAATATACATAATAAACAAATTAAAAAGTTAATACCATCTGAAATCTTCCGAGTATAGTGATTTTAATTTGCCACGTTTAGTCCTAAACTTTCAAATTCATCACCCGTGGTACTTCGACTTTTAAATTGTTACCCTACATGGTCCAAGTTAATTACCCATGATCATCTTTCAACTATTAAATTTTAATCAGCCAGAGGACCACGGCTGGTTAAATTTCGAAAGTTGAAAGATCATGCGTTTGGACCACGAATGGTTAAATTTGAAAGTCGATGGACCACAAATGGTCAATTTGAAAGTTTATGACTAAACGTGACAAAATCACTCTACCCGGAGGACCCCATGTGACATTAACTCCAAATTAAACCAGACAGCAGAGGTTGTTTTCTTCAAATATCGTACAGGAACTCTTTGAAAAGTTTCATATAATGATGCTCTGATCTTCTTGCAAAGAAATGGCCACTGATAAGCTGCCACCATTGGTAGGACTAGGCAGTATGAAGCTTAGCCCTTTGTAAGCATTCCCCAGAACCTTGTGAAACATTTTGTTGTGTCAAAGGACAATGAAAACTGCTACTGTTTCTTGTTTTCATTATCCTCCTCTTTGCATTGAAACTTACTCATACTCATACATTCATAGCCTCAAGTCTGGGACATTTCAAGGGACAGTAAGATGGGACTAACCAGCCAATGCAAGTTGATTATTTGTCACTTAGCTTGGTAATCATAAAGTTCTAAGTTTAAGAGCTGCCTATTGACTTTCTAGGTTTGAGCTGGCCAGCTATAAAAAACATAAGCTGGTTTACCAATCTTCTTGTGGTCTTTTGTCGACTAGGGTCATAACACAAATTTCACTCATAGCGCATTTTTTAAGTAGCAGGGTGTGCAAATTTTTTTGTAAATCAAAGTAACAGTAACTCAGTAAGATGTCCAACTCATATGAGGAAAGTTTTATTGGCCGATAGTGGAATAGTGGATACTGGGTAGTGAAATGGGGTAAGTTTTTTTATATTAAACTCCTTGCATGTTAAGGTTGGAGTGAGTTTATATACAAAAGCTCTTAGAACTCCATTATCTACCCTACCATCTTATTATTTTTCATTAATTAATTATAACACACACACTTATATACCATTTAATTAATAATTAATAGTAAAGTAAGTACTCAGCTCCTTAATAAATTATTATTTTTATTAATTATTCTCAAATGTTTACAAGAATTACAAATCATATCAAATTTAGTTTTTCTTTTTAAATAGGGTAATCATTGATTTGAATATATATATATATATATATATATATATATATATATATATATTTATTATTATTTTATTAAAATAAAAATAGTGAATTTTATTTTGAATAAATAATCTAAATATTATTACTTTTTAAGAGAAGTGATGAAAAGCAGTGAATCAATCCTGCAGCCATTGAGACCGGGAACATGCATCCACTCACTGCTGATAAAGGTGAGAGTGAGTGGAACAATATAAGGGTGAGTTAGGTGGTGAAGGTCAATCTTTAAATGGGACATGAAAGAAATGGCGACATCTCTTTTTTTTGTTTTTTTTTTTAATTTCAAAAAAAAAAATTATGAATGTTGTATACTTGAGAGGCATGTATGTATAGCATCATTTGTGTTCTGCTAGGAGCTTACACTAATGTAAAATCTGCAGGCTCCAGAAGCTTTGTGAATATGAAGAGTGATGATAATGATGTGGAAGATTCTAAATCCAGGCATGCCATGGTGCTGAAGAAGTCACAGGGGCATAGGGGATCATCTGGGGGGGCGCCAAACATTGTTCATCGTCCACCTGACACCAGAAGTCTTGGACCTCCAACCTTAATAATCTCAACTTATTATGTTGTCTGCTTCAGCTTCATTCTTCTCCTGCTTCTTGTTGCCTAGATAGATGTTCTTTGTCCCAGTTTGAATACCTTATTGTGTCATTTAGGATCAGCAATCATCGGTTTCTCAGAATGCTTAACCAGGTTGTGTTTTGTAGCATTTGGTTGATCTAGGCACTAGCATTTAATTAGCTTGGTGAGGTTGTGATTGAGGATTGTGTATGTTTTTGTTTGTTTGTTTGTTTGAAGAAAAAAACAATACATTTGTGGATCAATATCTATTTAGTAGTGTGATGTATTTGCTATGTACACTAGTACAAAATTGAGTAAAAATATAGGACAATTTGCGTCCGAAGTTAAAACTCTGGACGCCTAAAGTGACACGGTGGCATTTTTGTAATTAAAATGTCCATTATTTAATTATTTTTTATTTTATTTTTTTTTAAATGGATCAGCTGCGTCCGAAGTTNTTTATTGTTGTCATTAATGATACTAATTTCCATATGAACTGTGATTAGTAGAATATTCTTGGTATAACTTAAGTGCATGCAATATTTACTGTGCTATAAAGAGTGCACTGCAACAATAAAAAAGGAAAATAATGTATTGCAATGTTACCTAACAAATTCTCCCAAAAAATGGCCGAGTCCAGCTACGGCCTACGGCTAAGCAAATTATGGCTAATCGTTGGGTAATTAATCAAGAATCAAGAATATAATCAATCAAAAAATTTAATTTTCGGTCAGTTTTGGATATTGATTTTTTTAAATTATACTTCTATTATTATGTGGTTATTAAGTTATTATCTCCAATTTCAGTTGGCTTATAATTTATAATGTAATAAGGATTGTGACTCATTATTTGTATGGTAGTAGGACTAAGATTTATTACTCCTAATGTAATAATGACTCCTAATATGAGTGCAATCCAAAATTCTTATTCTTTATAGGGCTCTACGCTCAAAATATGTATAAATAGATATCATCATACATGGAAACAACTTTCACCATACACAAACAACTCAGCAATACAATACCTATATTGTCTCTATATTTTTCGATTTTCTATATACTCGTTATTTTAAAAGTTGTGTTGGCCAATCGTGGAATGCCCAAAAGTCATAAAACCAACCATGTGCATTTGATCGATTTTTCGGTAACCAACTCAAATTAACATTCGAATTTTTTGGTTGGTTATATTATTTACTTCGATGAATTATGAAGGTCAAAATAGTTGATCAATTTATCTATTTTTCAGTCGTTTATATAACTAGCTGACTGATTACTCAACCCCTAAATCTAACATAATGTCATCGAAACATGGCGGTATAAGAAAAAAAAAAGTTGCACCACCTTTAATAATACAATCAACTAATAATACAACAGTATAACATCCTAGGCTTAGTATAGTTTGTTCGTCGCCTGACTTAAATGTCATGACTAGAGGTTGCAGTGTGGGGGTATTCGTTGTGCGAATATGAAGACTAAGATATGACCAGTGGATTGATTGTGCGATTTAATTACATCTGCAATGCTATCTATAAACGAAGTCCTGTGAGTTTAGAATTAGTCTAACGAAATTGAGATCACCTACTTATTATTATATTATTATTATTATTATTATATTTTTAAAGAAAGGTGAGCAAAGTAACAAATTCGGTTGTGTACCCTAAAATGATACCAAAACAGCGAAGAATGGAGGAGCTGAGGGTTCACACGTGAGTTGCCAAGCTAATTATACAGAAATGAGAATGACATGTTCCCACCTGTATTAGGATAATTAATTAACATTAAAATTCTAATTAGAATAAGGGAAAAATTACATTTTTGGTCCTTTATACCCATGATACAAACTTAGTACTCAGTACTTAAGTTATGCACGAAGCGATTTTAGTCTCTTGATGACTATTTCTACCACCAATTTGTTGCTTAATAAAGTGTCTGATTTGATCTTTCAAGAACTAAAATATCCATTTAATGCATAACTTATAGGTTAAAAGATGGTCATGTATATAACTCAAAGACTAAATCTGTACCATTGGTGGACAAAAAAAACAAATTTCTTAGAATAAACTCATATATGTTTTATTGTGTCGTTAGAGTAATTATAATTCAAATATCACCTCTAATATTATGTAATTTTGTATAATAAAATCGTTAACGTTTAAAACTTAGAAGACACAACTTGACGATCCAAACAGCATCGGACGTGCATGAAAATGGTTAGTCTCTACATCAATTGTAATCATGCTTTCATATATATCCACACGTTAATTTCCCAATCATGATTGCGTTGATCATAAATAAAAAAAAATACATTATTTATATACTGAAAATATATTATTTTGTATGCTATCAAATAATGTACATTCAGTACATAAATAATATATTAAAAATGTATCTTGTATTCAAGAAAAATACGTTATTTAAATATTAAAAGTATATTATTTTGTAATATATTTAGTACATAAATTATGCAGTTTTAGTATATTAAAAATATAGATTTTTTTAATGATACACTAAAACTGCACTAGACCAAAGAATTTTTACCATTCTTTTAAAAACATTACAATTTACAATCTTATTAATTTGGTAAAAATTCTAGACCATTCTTTCAAGACCCAATAAGGTTTTTTTTTTTTTTTTTTTTTCAATGCCTTACTCCATGTTTTGTTTTTTTTCCTGAAATTCTTCTAAGAATATGGATTTAGTCACAGAATCTCTCTCTGAGGCTAGCTCGTCGGCGGCGACTACTCGGTCGTCGGAGGACGAGGACTTACTACAGCGCAGTACAAAGAAAACGAAACGCCCAAGAAGCACGACGGCGACGGCGGCACCAGGTCCAGAGATATCCGGCGATACTGTGCAAGAAACTCAGTTCTTGGCCGATTTGAAATCCCCAGACTCTACCCAATGGAGGACACCGGTCGAGACACCGAATACGGCCTGGGGCCGCAAAGAAGTTCCGGACACTTTCGACAAAGAAGCAGTGTCAGATGATGAAGAGATGAGCGACGAAAGGTCAGACCCGAAGTGCCCGGTGATTCACGTGACCAGGGAGGAGAAGGAAAGGCTGCGGCGGCCATGGCGGCGCACACTCATCATTAAGGTCCTGGGTAGAAAGGTTAGCTATTCTTACCTACTCAATCGGTTACAGAAGATGTGGAAACCAGAATCCACCTTCGATTTGATAGCCCTAGATCAAGACTATTTCTTGGCTAAATTCGAAGCCCTTCGGGATTATGATTTCGCGAAATATGAGGGTCCATGGATTATCTTTGGGCATTACTTAACAGTTCAAGAATGGATGCCCAATTTCATCCCTAGGAAAAACAGATTGGAGAAATTGTTAGTTTGGATTAGATTCCCTGCCCTCCCCATAGAATACTTTGAGGATGAATTCCTGCGAAAAATTGGGAAAGAGGTGGGACGCCCTGTGAAAGTCGATTATACTACGAGCCTAGTATCGAAAGGCAAGTTTGCCAGAATCTGTATCGAACTTAATATGACCAAACCGCTCCTTTCTAAGTTCACAATAGCAGGGGAGGTTATACCAATTGAGTATGAAGGGTTACAAATGGTATGCTTCAAGTGCGGAATCTACGGCCACAAGCAAGGGCACTGTGAGGCAGAGAGCAACACAGGGGCGGAGAACGAGACTACTCAACTTCCAAACGCAGATCAACCGACTGGGCAGAGAACAGATGGCGCCCAACCTAGGGCTCAAAGCAAAAAGGCCCCTACTCAAGACTACAAGGAGGACTATGGGTCTTGGATGCTAGTCATGAGGAAGGATAGAAGGGGCCAAAGAATGGATGACCGCAACCAGGGCCATCAGAATAGAGACCGCAATAGGAACCAAGCCAACCACACAAACCCGGCGGGGTTAGCAACCAACTCCTGATATGTTGTTCTTGAGGAGTTGGATGACACTGGAACCGACCACTTACAAGGGAACGCTGCTCCAACGGCTCCCTTTAATTCTACGCCCAGAAACCTGCCAAGAATCTGAACCTCATCGCAAACACAGCAGACACAAAGGGCGACGATCCAGGAACAAGTTCCACAACCGCAGTACCCCAGACAGCACCAACCAAGTGGGCGAGGAGCCCATGGCAACAGAGGTGGCAGGGGGGGTGCACCAAGACGCGCGGCAGCAGAGTCTGAGCATACAGTTGTTAGGGGGTCGAGACTGGGTAAGCAGGTCACAAGCACGGTTGTTCACAACCAGTGCGACCTTCCTGAGTCCTCACGTAGAGCCGACATGGATTACGAGTTGCTGGGTGACCCACCGATCCAAATGGCTTTTCAACTAGACCAATGGATGAGGACGCTATCATGAGCGGCGAGACTGGCGTGGGTCAGGATGCTTCTGATCTGTAAGCTTTGTTGTGCCTTGGTGCACTTTTGTTTTTGTGCTGTGTTTTTGTTTTTGTTTGTGCCATTATGATTGTACTTGTTTGGAATTGTCAGGGTGCAGTTTCTAAAACTTTTAGACGCACCCTCAAACAATATTGTAGGGACTTCTCTCCCAATATTATTTGTCTTTTAGAACCTAAAACCTCAGGTAACCAAGCGAACAACATCTGCTTTGGCCTGGGTTACGACGAATGGGTTCGTGTCGAAGCTGTGGGCTTCTCGGGAGGCATTTGGGTTCTATGGAATCTGCCTCTCAAGGTTGTTGTTTTGAACACACATCCGCAATTTATTAACTTGCAGGTAGAAGAACAGAGTGTACCACCATGGGCATTAACGGTAGTATATGGCAGTCCAAATATGGCCCTGCGAAGGGATCTTTTTGCTAATCTTTCTTTTCAGGATCTTTACCCCTTATCCCAATGGCTAGTGTGTGGGGATTTCAACTCCGTAGTCAGCATGACCGAGACAAGTAATACGAACCAGTACAACTCCGCAAGATGCTCAGAATTCAGAAACTGGATCTTTCGTGAAAGCCTGGTGGACTTGGGCTACATTGGTGCGAATTTCACATGGATGAGGGGGATTAGCTCTAACACATTTAAAGGAGCACGTCTAGATCGAGCCTTAAGCAATACACAATGGAGAACTAGCTACCCGGAAGCTACTGTGAATCATTTGCCGATGGTTAACTCCGACCATTCACCACTGCTGATTACAACAAGTCCTCGAAATATAATTACTGGCCCTACGAGATTCCGGTTCAATATGGCGTGGTCAATGCACAAAGACTTTCTAAACTGTATTCGAGACGCATGGATTCCGGATAGAGAACTAGAGGTTAACAAAGCTTCAGTGGCCAAAGCTCTAGCAGCATGGAACACTAACACCTTTGGAAATGTTTTTCAAAGGAAAAAACAGTTATTGGCCAGAATAAAAGGGATACAGAGAAGTCTCTCCCAACGACCCACCTCCAATCTTATCAAGCTCGAAAGGAGACTGAGGAGTCAACTTGATGATGCACTATGCCAAGAAGATATTATCTGGTATCAGCGGTCAAGGGAGGAATGGCTGAGGTCAGGCGACAACAATACACGATACTACCATACGGCTACATCAGTGAATAAGAACAGAACCAAAGTGGAAAGACTCAAAAATGACAATGGGGTTTGGCTGACAGACAGAATCTCCCTGCTGAATCACATTCAAGGACATTTTACTGCCTTGTTCTCAGAAGATCATACTACAACCCCTCAGGCACTCGCTCATGGCCACTACCCCGTACTCACTGCTCAGGATTGGCAAGAGGTGAACAGCCCTTTCAAGCCAGAGGAGATAAAGCAAGCGTTATTCGAAATGGACCCATGCAAAGCCCCAGGCCCGGATGGATTCACAGCAGGCTTCTATCAGAAAGCATGGGATATAGTTGGGAAAGACTTAACCAATTTTGCTCTGAATTTTTTTAACACAGGTATACTTCCCCCAGGGACCAATGATACAATCATAACACTGATAACAAAGGTTCCAAATCCAGAATCGGTTAAACAGCTACGACCAATTGGCCTTTGCAATGTCGCCTACAAGCTTCTGACTAAGACAATGACATCTCGTTTAAAGGGTATCTCAAAGAAACTAATAGGCCCTCACCAAACAAGCTTTGTGCCGGGCAGACAAATTGCAGACAACATTATTGTATTTCAGGAGGTCCTTAACTCGATGAGAACAAGGAAAGCCAAAGTGGGATGGATGATTATGAAGATTGATTTGGAGAAGGCATACGACAAGCTGACCTGGAGCTTCATCGAAGAGTCACTATCTGGAATAGGCTTCAATACAGACTGGAGGAGGAACATCATGGAATGCATAACAACCTCAAGACTATCTATCAACTGGGAAGGACAACTCTCAGAATGGTTCAATCCGAGAAGGGGGATTAGACAGGGAGACCCCTTATCACCCTTACTTTTTGTATTATGCATAGAAAGATTTAGCCATTTGATTTTAGATTCAGTTAACTCTGGCAGGTGGAAAGGAATCAAGATATCTAGACATGGACCTCTTTTAACACATCTTATGTTTGCAGATGATATGACGCTGTTCGGTGAGGCTACTTTGGAACAAGCTGAGGAAATGATGAATTGTCTCAGATTATTTTGTGAACAATCAGGGCAGAAAGTGAATGTTCAGAAATCTGCTCTATTTTTCTCCAACAGAACACAAGAGGATCTGAAGCAAAGTATTGTTAATCTAACAGGGATTCCTATGGTGGAAGATCTTGGTAGATACCTAGGAGTCCCTTCAGTACATGGAAGGTTAAAGAAGGAGTCTTTTGCTGGTCTCATCGAAAGGATGCACCAGAGGTTAGCGGGCTGGAGGTCGAAAACTCTCTCCCTGGCTGGGAGGTTAGTCCTCGCCCAGTCGGTTTTATCAGCTATACCTTACTACCCGATGCAGACCACTTTGCTGCCAGCAGGGGTAATTAGCGAAATGGAGCAGCTAATAAGAAATTTTATATGGGGAAGCTCTCCTAGTGCGAGGAAATGCCATTTAGTGAACTGGGATACAATCACCAAAAGCAAAACCGAGGGTGGGTTAGGACTTCGCAAGCTAGAGAAAATGAATGAGGCTTTCCTAGCGAAACTCGGGTGGCGACTCATGCAAAATGAAGACAGCCTATGGACTCAAGTTCTGAAAGCAAAATATGCGATCACTTCCCTAGAATGCACGGAATGGAGACCAAAGGCAAACATGTCCTTTGTCTGGAAGGGCATCCTTAAAGCAACGACTATCCTACAAAGAGGCAGCGTGAAAGTAGTCAGGAATGGCCTAGATACGATGTTCTGGACTGATAGATGGATTGGCCAATGTCCCCTCATAGACAAGGCTTCAGCAGTTTCTCTAGTAGACCGCTACAGAACAGTGAACTCCTATTGGAGGAAAGACCATGGATGGAACTGGGAAGAATTTCAGAACTGTCTTCCAGAAGCATCAGTGAGCGAAATAGCAGCTATCATAATCACCGACGACACTGGAGTAGAGGATTTAATTGGTTGGAAACATGGTTGGAAACATGAGACATCTGAAGTTTTTTCTGTGTCCTCAGCCTACGACCTGGCATCAAACCACTCTACCACTATTGAGGCAGTTAAGTGGAAGGCGATATGGAAATTGAGGCTGCCAAACAGGATCAAGATCTTCATATGGTTAGCCCGTCACGAAAGAATAATGACGAATAGTTTGAGGGCAAGAAGGGGAATGACAGAGAACACTAACTGCTGGCTATGCAGAGAGGAGGTGGAAGACATAGATCATGCTTTGCGCAAGTGCCCGGCAGCTGATGCGATATGGGCCAGATTACTTCCTGATTTCTACTGGAAAACAAGGAACTTATCATTCAAGGACTGGTTAGATAGAGGAATAGCCAACAAAGGTAACCAACTAAAGCCGGAAAACGATAACACTCTATTTGCAGTAGCGATCTGGTGGATATGGAAGTGGAGGAACAATGCCATATTCAACAACTCCAACATACCACTTATGTCTAAACTAGAATGGGTCAAAAACCAAGCACAGGAGATAGTTTCTGCCCTTTCGAAGAACAAGGGCCAGATATACACCTTAAACTCCTATAAATGGGAAGAACTAAGGTGGGTGAAACCAGTTGAAGGAATGACCAAGTTCAATTTTGACGGCTCAGTGGATACAACAATGGCCAAAGCAACCTGTGGAGGTGTGATAAGAGACTATAAGGGGACCTGGCTGGGGGGTTTCACATACACTATTGGCATTTGTTCCCCATTACTAGCAGAAGCTTGGGCTTTGCTAAAAAGTATTCAGTTGGCTAACTTTCTGGGTTATAGGAGAGCAATATTTGAAGGTGACTCTCACGAATTGGTGAGTATGTTCAATGAAGGCTCAGCCTCCATAGGAGCAGTCTGCAACGTCATCAAAGCCTGCAGGCAGGAATTGACACAGCTTCAAGAATGGGAGATCAACACCATTCCACGTGAGGTTAACGCCCTAGCTGATTTTATGGCTAAGAAGGCAAGAGATTATCCACGGGGGTTCACACACCTATAGGAACCACCAGATGAAATTTTGGATATCTTAGAACTAGACAGTGCAGGTTTCCCATGTTGGAGACTGATGATTAGTAATAGCTAAACAATCTGTACTTATGGGTTTCCCCCTTCTATGTTGAAATAAAAAACTATAGTCTCAAACTAATTCTTCTCTTTTATTTTCTTTAATTAACATGTTTTATAATTTTAAATTTTTTATTTTTTAAACTAAAATTTGTAATATGGTTTTTTTAAATATATAAATTCTATTAACTAATACTAAATTAATGTTACAAACAATTAAATTGTAAATAACTCTACATAATTAAATTGAGTTGTAGAGTTAGGCATATAAATGAGATAAATAGAGTCCATAATTAAACTCATATATTTTGCCATACTCCATTTGGCCTTTTAAAAAGCCATCTTTTCCCACATGAATGCAACAATATTTATTATTTCATTACTCAAAAATATTATTTTATTAAAAATTAAATATCTTGCACTTGTAAGTCATTTTTTAAGATTTCAATTTGTCATATTTTACTTGTAATGCTTATTATTCATTGAATCATTGATCAAACGAATTCTTACTTTTTCATTTATTTTCTAATAATGTATAAATTTTAATTTTTTTTACGTTTAATACTCCGTAGTATTTTTATATGGTTTCTAAATATATTATTTTTATATATTAAAACTAAATTAAATATTACAAAAAATTATAACTAACTTAAGTGAACACTAGTTAACGATCAAACTTAACACATAAAATGAGACAAAAAAATTATTAATTACTTAATATATTAAACCTATTCTCTTGCAGGGCGTTTGGTTGGAGCGAATTATGATTTCATTCCCACCTAATTCTGAAGGCAAGCAAATCCCTTCGTTTGGTTGAAGGGAATTGCAATTCCGTGGAATTAAAATTCTCCATTTTCATGGAATTAGAATCCATGCCCCCCTTGGTATTTCAATTCCATGAATTTTAGGAAGAAAAAAAAATATCTTTGAGACAAAATTACCCTTTTTTAAACCTAAAATTGATGTTTGACCTCTCTCGATCTTTCGATTATAGTGTGTTTTTCTTCTACTTTTAACACAGAACATCAATCAGTAGGCCAACTTCAATCAAATATGTTTTCTCAAAACTCCCTTTATATATTTGATTGCTTTCTTTATGCAATTTTAGAGTTTATTTACAACGTGTTACATAAATTTTCAAAAGCAAAATTTGAATTTAGTCATTTTAGATTTATAACAACAACAACAACAACAACAACAACAACAACAACAATAATAATAATAATAATAATAATAATAATAATAATAATAATAATAATAATAATAATAAAAGTATGGCATTTTGGACTTTATACTATTTATTTCATTTCAATTCCCATGCATACCAAACACTTGAATTGAAATTTCCAGTAATTCTATTCCTGCAAAACCAAATACTAGAATTTAAATTATCGCTTTATTCCACATTATTCATCTCCCATGAAATTACAATTACATTCCCACCTAATTCTCTCTCTCCAACCCAACGCCCTGTTATATTTGTGTGTCTAATAATTAAATATGATAATATTTCCGAATTATTAGGAAAATTAATTTCTTTTTTTTTTTAGGAAGGAAAATTAATTTCTTATTATGAGTGAATTGAAGGGAGAGGAAAACGAGTTTCCAAAAAAAAAAAAAAAAAAAAAAAAAAAAAAAAAAAAAAAAAAAAAAAAAAAA
>NXFB01000506.1:19850-31545 GCA_002525835.2 Ipomoea batatas | reverse complement strand
GGATTGAGAGCTAGCCCTAAGGCCCTAAGGCTGGTCCCGTAGACATCCTTGAGGCCCCAAAGCTGACCTCTTATTGGCCTCGAGGCTCTAAGGTTAACCTCAGTGGTCGGCTTCGAGGTCCCAAGGCCAACCTTCGTGGTCAGCCCCGAGGCCCCAAGGCCGACCTTTGTGGTTTGTGTTTGTCCCGGTGGTAGAGATGTGAGTCTAGAAGGGGGGGTTGAATAGACTCACAGGGATTTTGAAAACATTTTACGAGATCAATCCTTTAACGGAAATAAGCTCGATCAAAGATAAGAACGCAGCGGATAAAAGAGTTATACCAAGTTTTAAGGTTACTTTGCACAAATAGTTATTCTATGATCTTGCTGCTTCCTTAAGGGTTCTGTTTCTTCTTTCAACAACACCATTTTGCTGAGGAGTTCTTGCTGCTTATAGTTGATGCAAAATGCCATATTGTCTACAGAAATCCTGAATCACTTTGTTCACAAATTCAGTTCCCTGATCAGATCGGATCTTGATAATGTTTAGGTCATTTTCTGTTTGAAGTCTTCGGAGCAGATCAGGTAAGACCTTTTCGGTTTCATTCTTCTTCTTCAAAAAGGATGTCCAGGTATATCTTGTGTAGTTATCTACTACCACAATAGTATATTTCCTCCCACTTAAGCTTACAGGATCAACCGGTCAGAATAGATCCATATGAAGTAAACTCAAGGGTCTTGAATTAGTGTTGAGAGTTTTTGTTTTGAACGAGGACTTGATTTGCTTCCCTTTTTGACAAGCTTCACAAATTTTATCCTTGTCATAAGTCACATTGGGCAATCCTTCAACCAATTCTTTTCTTGCAAGTTTGTTGATGGCTTTGAAGTTGAGATAGTTAAGTTTGTGGTGTCATTCCCAACTTAGGTCACTTTTGCTTTTTGCAACTAAGCAAGTATTTGACTTCACAGTGTCCCATGTAACTACATACATGTTCTTTCTTTGTTTGGCAATCAATACAACTTCACGATTATTTTATGAAATAACTTGACAAAGATCCTTTGAGAATTCCACTTTATATCCTTTGTCACAAAATTGGCTCTTACTCAAAAGGTTGAACTTTAGTCCTTCAACAAATGAAACTTCTTGAATGGTTAAACCATTCTTCGTTATTTCTCCAGTGCCCATGGTTTGTCCACTTGAGTTCCCACCAAAAACAACTTTAGGGCCATTCTTCGCCTTGAAGTTGCTCAATTCTGATTTGTCACCAGTCATCTGTCTTGAGCATCCACTATCTACATACCATATGGTCCTGTTTCCCTACATACAAAGATTAGGTTGTTTTAGGTACCATACCTTCTTGAGTCCTTACGAGTTAGTGGTAACTGGTAAGCTTGGGCATCCATGCATACCTAGAACTTGTAAGGTTCATCCTTGGTCCACGGTACCCGTTAAACACATGGTAACTATAAGGAATAACATAATAGGCTTGAGGAGACTTGGGTGAATAAACCTTCTGAAAAGACTGTGTTTGTTTATTCGTATTTATCCTGGTGTATGAGGTTTGCTTATGTCTATGTGTGAGCAGAAACTTTGCTCTTGTCATAGGCTCATAGTCCATGAACCAGTCCTCATCACTAGGATAAAGTCTACCGTCACCATCCTTATGCTTACTAGAGAACCTTTTGAAATTCTTGACACTATTCGGGTAAGGATTCGGCCTACCCTGAGGTCTACCCTTGCGTTGCCTCGGTGAATAGTGTTGCTTCTTTTTGCTTTGGAATTTTCCTTTTGATTGGTTGTTCCTTTTTGGTTGACCATTAGCAATAAAACTATGATAGTTTTGTTTGCGAGGTCTGTACCGAGGTGTTTGATGACTCCTTGGGTTACCGTATAAGGAACTTCCTTTCGTAGGTTCCACAATTCGTGTTTTAGCCGAATCATTAGATTGGCTCGTTGATTGTGGTTCTTTTCCATTTTCAGCATTAATCACTGGCTCAAGATTTTCAGTTTGTCCTTGGACAAAAACAGAGCTTAAACCTCCACTGCTAGAAGGGTCTGTTGGTTTAGTTAAGAGGACATGTGAATGAGAGTTGGAGTTATAACCAAGTCCAGTTCTACTCCCTGATGGTCTTTGATCATCTACCATTCGATCCATTATTCTGGATGAATTAGTAAATCATGTCGCAATTACCGCACGTAGGTTGTGCTCTCTATCATCTTTCACTTTACATTCTTCCTTAAGTAGATGAACTTGCTTCTCAAGCTGGCTTATAGATTCAAGCATCTCAGCATTTTTGGACTTTAAGTCCTCGAGATCTTGTCTTTCTGCCAATAGTTGAGCATTCTCTTCCTTAAGTTTGAAATGTGTGTTTCTAACACCATCAAAATCCCTCATCATTCTTTCAAATGCTTCCATAGGATTTTCATCATGGCTGGATTCAGAACTATAATTAGATGAGCCGTTTTGAGAGGTCACCTCATCTTCTTCAGCCATAAAGCATAATTTTTCATTCAAATCTTCTTGACTAAAAAGGCATAGAAGTCCTTTCTCGTCTTCCGAACTGTCACTTTCTGAGCTGGAGCTTGATGTGCATGACTCGTCAGTCTTTTCTTCTGATTTCTCTTCGACAGTTAAGGCCTTCCTTCGTCTGTCACTCTTCTGATTGTTTCCAGAGTGGTTTCCAGGTTGATCATTCGCATTAGTAGATATATTCTTTGAATTGTTGTAGTTTCCCGAACTCTTCCTGTAGTTGCCATATTCTTCTTGATGTTTCTTGACTATAGGATAAGGACATTTGGCTTTGAAGTGTCCAGGCTTGCGGCAGTTATAACATAGCATCTGTACTTCCTCGGTGTATCATGTTCTTGATCCACTGGGCTTGTCAGTATTTCTATGCTTCGTCGCTCTTGACTTCCCGGAGTTATCATGAGTCTGGTTTTTCCTCATAAATCTCTTGAACTTCCTCATAAACAGGGCAAACTTATCGTCAGTGAATAAATCAGATGGATTAGAATTTGACCTTACGGTTGACGATGATGGTTGTTGACTTGCAACAAGAGCTACATTTCTTGTCTCAGGTTCTTCCTCAGGTAGTGTTTCTTTCTTGAATTCATAGGCTTTTAAGTCACTGAAGATCTGAGTGGTGCTCGTTGTTTTCAGGTCTCGGTGATCACGCATAGCAACAACTTTCATCTCCCAACTCTTCAGCAGGCCTCGGAGAATCTTTAGGTTTATCTCCTTTTGTGAAAGCTTCTCCTCATCAAGGTCTCGGATGTCCATAAGCAACTTCATGAAGCGAGCTTCCATATCAGTTATGGATTCTTTTGTGCCAAGTTTGAAATCCTCGAATCTTTTCATGGCAATGGTCATCTTGTTTTCTTTTTCTTGCTCGTCACCTTCTCTTATTTGCATGAGTGTGTCCCAGATGTCCTTAGCCGATTTACACTTTCTCACCCGAGGGAATAGTGACTCATCCAGAGCCTTGTAGAGTATATCTTTAGCAATGATGTCAAGGTTCGCACGAGTTCTCTCCTCGGTTGTCAGCAAGGACTTATCCTTCGGTATCATTGTTGGTGCTGTTGGATCATCGGCGGCTCGGTTGGTGTTTACTTGTAGGATCTTGATAGGTCCATCAGTAATCACGTCCCACATCTCATCATGAATAGCAGACAGGTGAGCCTGCATTCGCACTTTCCAATCATCAGACTTATCTAGGTTAAACATGAGAAAATGTCTGTGATGTTCCATTTTTGACATAGTGCAAAGTATAAAAGATATTTTTGAATTTTTAAAGAGGATCACTAGGCAGTATACACAGAGTGTTCACCGTTCAAGGTTACTGCTCTGATACCACTTGTTGGTCCTGGTGGTAGAGATGTGAGTCTAGAAGGGGGGGGGGGGTTTGAATAGACTCACATCCCTACCACCGGGACCAACAGTTTGCTCTGATGCCTCAAAGCTGACCTTGTAATTGGCCTCGAGATCCATGAGGTCAGGGATGTCGGCGAGGACCATGAGCTCGGTCGGGGAGGTCTTTGAGCTCTGCTATACTAGTTGGTGCTCGATCAAGCGGCGCGGAGATCGCAATTACTCACCAAGATTAGGGGCGCCCGTTTCGTGGGGGTTGTTACAGGGGCGGAACTTAGAATAAAAGGAGTCATTTTGTTCCTATTTGGACATCATCTTGTCTTGTTACTACATATTTGTAATATTCTTACACAAATATAATAATATAATGCACTTTGTCTCCTTGAATCTCTTTATATTGTCTTTATCATTTCATCCCTTTAATTATCGAATTCGCGCCATCCGAATTAATTAATTCTATTGTTGGTGCTTTCATTGAGAGCTCGACATGCATACAAGTTCGAGTGTGTTTTCTGAGAGAGTTTGAGAAAAAGATGATTGATATTCATTCATGAGATAATGTATATATACACAATGAAGATACAACATGTATTGAAGGATTAAATTACAAGGTATGAGATAATTGTGATGGATATAATCAAGGGATATTGTGATTTGAATATTGATTTTCATTTGATTCTTGATCCTAATTTAATTCTTGATATTGATTTGATTCTTGAATTGATTGAGGATATGTATCTCTAATACACTCCCGCAAGATGGATGAACCATTGATGAGGCCAATCTTGGAGAATAGGAGCTGAAAGCGAGATTTGTCTCAACGGTTTGGTTAGAACATCGACAAGTTAATGAATAATAAGACATGGTTAACTACAAGTTCACCATTTTTTACTTTTTCCTTGAACAAAGAAATAATCAAGTGCAAGATGCTTCATTTTAGTGTGAAAGATAGGATTGCTACAAGTATAAGTGGCAGAGAGATTGTCATGCAAGATATTGGGAACTTGAGGTTGCCGAATGTGAAGCTTCCTCATTAAAGATTGAATCCAACATAGTTCAGAAACTGTTTTGGCAAAGGCACGGTATTCAGCCTCCGTTGACGATCGAGCAACTGATTTTTACTCCTTAGAACACCAAGAGATAGAATTAGAACCAAGGAAGATAACATAGGTGAATGTTGAAGTTCGGTTATCGGGATTCCCAGCCTAGTTAGAGTCGGAATATGTAGTAATAACGAATGATGCACCCTTCTTGATGTGCAGGCTATGAGTGAGTACATGTAACTTTTAAGTAGCGCAAAACACGTTTGAGAGCTTGCATATGAGTAGAGGTAGGCTTGTGCATAAACTGTGAGAATCGCTTCACGGCAATAACAAATGCCAGACCGAGTTAAGGTGATGTATTGGAGGGAGTCGACTAACTTTTTAAATTCACTATCATCAACAGTTGTTGTACCAACATGCAAGGAGAAACAAACATATGTGGAAAGTGGAGTGTTGCATGCTTTTGCGCCAGTCATGTGGGCACGCTCAAGAATCTTAGTGATGTACTTGTGTTGAGGCAGAAATAGGCCATCAGTAGTTCAGATTGCTTCAATGCCCAAAAAATAGTGTAGAGGGCCTAAGTCCTTGATGGAGAATTGAGATGCCAAGGAACTAATAAACTTAGACAAGAAATACGATAAATGGGTAAGGGGAAACCAGACACTTTGGAGAAGAAGGCAACCGACCTAGGATAGCGTAAGACAGTAGAAGCAGGCTTAAAGAAAGCCGGTTATAGGAGGGGTTGACTGGCCAGAGATCGACCGACGCATGTGGGTGAATGAATGGAAGAAATTACATGAAGAAGATAAACTAGAGAAGGAAGATATGATCGGCTTGAGAGAGGGGCGAACTAACCAATCGGAGGTCGACTAATGCTTATGGGTGAAGGAACGGAAGAGATTGCGTGAAGGCGAATGATGAGGAAGAATAATAAGAGGCCGAGAAATAGGATGTTTCGTTGCAATTGAGTGAAAATCTCAAGAAATACAAAAAGAAGTGTCAGGCTGAGGAGGCCGAGCTAAAGAAGTCGGACTCAACCGACCTTGAGTAAAAAATATGGAAGAAAGAGGAGGTGTGAAAGGGAAAAGTCATCCCTATCAAGCTGAGTGAGAAGGTCGGGCCGGATAAACCTCCGGGATAGCGGAGAACTCGAGCGAAGCGAATTAGAAAGTTTCTAAAGGCGATGGGAATTAGGCGCGGATCCCGCGGGGGTGATAAAGAAAGTAGATCAAGATGTTTTCGGAAGCTAGCCCAAATGTAATAAGGAAAGACATCCCAAACATTTATGGTAGTTTAGGGTTGCCATGTAAAGATGAACCCCCTCCTTGAATAAATAGATGTATTGGACCTTGAAAAAGGTTAAGCAATTGATAATACAAGAACATCCGAAACGTTGCTTCAACTTTGTGCTAAGGGTTTAGATTATTTTTCGGTAGCGTTGGCTAGCTGTTCGACCCTCCCATGGTTGATAAAACTAACATTGGTGCCGTCCGTGGGGACGATACAAAAAGTTGTGTCGTTCTAACTGATTAAGAAAAGCAAAAATAAAGTAATGGTGATGACAAGGAGCCGTCGGGGAAGAACTCAACCGCAAGTGCAAGTGAATATAACCGTTGGCCAAACCGTTTCTCAGGGGCGAGACCTACGAGAGTAGCTTACTTGACCCAATTCTCGCGACCTGCGAGGGCAACTTAGCCGTCAGAATTCTCGCGAGCAAGCCAAGTACGTGCGAGAAAATGTGCCAGTGGTTGAAGAAGGCCGAGTGGCGAATGCGCCTCCACTAGCATTGCAGACGTGATGGACCGAATGATGGACCTATACGAGCATGAGTTGGCCACTCACGTGGTGAATGCTCCGATAGGAGTAACGGCCCAGGCATCGCCTCAAGGGCCTCAAGTGTAGCAGTCTCAGTTAATTCGACCAGAAGAACCTAGAAGGTCGATAGCTTATCGTCGACCCCCGACCCGATCAAGGTCGGGATCTAAAGCAACTGGTCAGTCTGCCTTAGACAAGCTGGGTAATAGGGCTGAACCTGGGGCTAGAAACTTGGGGGCGCACGAAGCTCGTCGAGATAATGCTCCGAATGAGCCTTGAAATAGGCAGGAATGAAGATACGAAGCGGTCCAAAGACACGTGGAAGAATTGTCCGTGCATGAGAGCAGTGCATAATCCCTTACTAGTCGTGGCTGAGTTCCAGATGAGCTTGCCCTTTTAGCAACAGAAGTCAAGGATTTGCAGGAGAAGGTAGAAGGAAAGCGATCAGCACTCGAGCTTTCTTGAAGGTTTACCCCTTCTCAACGGAGATAATGGCATACAAGACTCCGACGAAGTTTAAATTGCCCGGGTGATCCCTTGCACTTGATCTATGATGGTACGGGTGATCCCAAAGAGCATCTGATAAGTTTTCAGGCTAGGATGCAGATAGTCAGAGCTGAGGAGCCTTTGATGTGCAAGGTTTACCTTACTACGTTAACTGGAGCGGCCCAAAGGTGGTGCATGGGTTTACCCGACCACTCGGTAAACATTTTTGAGGAGTTGGCGGAACTCTTCTTAACCAACTATGTAACTAACTTACGACCCAAGAAGAACTTCATGTTCTTGTTGGGGATAAAGTAGGATCCCAATGAGCCTCTCAGGTCGTTCTTGACCAAATGACAGAAAGAGGTTCAGTTAGTGGACGACCTAGATGATAATATGCTGTTAATCATCTTCATGGAGTCTCTAAGGTTGGGAAAGCTCTACACTAACCTACATACTGATTGGCAGACCTCTTACGCCAATGCGATCCAAAGAGCCAATCGACATGCTAATATAGAAGACGCGGTCAAGCAGAAAAGGAAACAAGAAGGGTTATCCCGACCCCAAAAGCCGCGAGTTGAGGAGCTCCGAGCAGGGAGATTTGATAAGAGTCGGCTTGGCCGACCGGAGATGGGTCAGAACCATGAAATATTGGTATCCCACCATTTTGTCAGCAACCACCTGTACTTCAAGAGGTACAAGCTTTACCCCCACCGCCTGGATCGCGACCGGGTGATCAGCCTGAAATACTAGGCCAAGGATCGGAAACTGGCAAATATTACCGACTACACCACTCGACCACTCATTCGATCGAAGAATTGGGATGATGAGAATGTAGAGGAAGAAGGAGGCAATGTCGTGCCTCAAGGGATGCCGAATGTCCATGATTGGGAGAGCATGAGAGCTTTCCAATACCAACTACATCAAGAGCATATGACACTCCTTTGCACCCATGGAGACACTGTTACACAACATGGGGAGGCGCTCACAAGGAAAATGAAGGAGATTGCTAAACAAAGGGAGGCTATGGAAAGGCAAGGTCGAGTTATTGATGAGCTTCAAGCTATATTCATGAACCATTTCCACCCTCCATCCCAAGGTGGTGACCATTGATCCACACACCAACCATGGCAAGGTAAAGAAGACAAGAAGAGAAGGAATAAGAAAAGAAGAAAAAGAAGAAAAATTTGATTGTATTTTGAATTGTTGTTCTATTTGGTCCCATCTCAAACATTAGGTTCCCCATGCGTGGGGTTCCGCCTTTAATTTCTTTACTTTTCTTTGCATTTACTCGCTTTCTAGTTTCGTATGTTGTTTGCTTCTAGACAATTTACATTTCATGCAAGTTTAATTCTTAGACTTTTAATTGTTGATCTTTATTTGAAGTTTTTTTAGCATGTTTTAGATTAGAATATGTTTGATGTTTCTTTAGCTTGATATTTTTTTTAAAATTTTGCATTTGAGTCGGGTAAAGACGTTAAATGTGGCGCTCTTGGGAGGCACTCCAAGTATTATAGAAAAAAATTGTAAAAATAGAAGAGAAAAAAGAAAGAATAAAAGGAGTAGCTTTTTACTCCATTTCACTTCAATTGTTCATATGCTAACATGTTTCTTGTAGCATTGATGGCATAGGCAAGCATGGTTTGAACCTCAAAGTGTGGAAAGAAGGGGATACTCATTTTGTTGTAAACCTCTTATCCCTTTTTACTTTTGAATGCACCGTTTTCAATTCTAAAGTGTGGAAAAATAGAGAGCTTTTGCATGACACATTACACATATGATGAACACTCCATTTGTTAAGTCACAAAAGGGTAATAGTTTGTAACCCCGAACCTTGGAAACACTTTTAAAGTGTAGAAAAGGGGTTTCTTGATTTCAATAGACTCGTGATCCTTTATTCCACTTGTCCTCAAGGCAATATCGAGGACGATGTTTGGTTTAAAGTGTGGAAAGGGCGCACTGTGTGCTTGAATTGCTTTTGATAGCTTATGAGATTGATTGGTCATTGTTTGATTGGGTGTATTTAATTTTGGAGAGTGTGTCATTGTTTATGCTATCTAGGAAGAGTTTTAATCATGTGCCAATAAAGTTTTTATTCTTCGAATATCCTTAGGAAGTTTTTCCTTTTGCACCTAAACTGAAATGCTTGGAATCGAAGAGGTTCAAAATCTTGTGTGCTTGCATGTTTTAACCTCTTATTTTGTTAGGACCATAGTCAAGGATCTCTTGAAGTGGGAGTGTGCACACCTTAACTTGAGAAGGATAGTGTTAAGCGAAGCCCAAGAATTGAACTAATTTTGGTAGGGCATGTGGCAAAAGGTGAGCCTTTGGTGAGCATTGAGAGGAATCTCTTATCCCTTGTAAAAGGCAAGAAGGGTTGGTTTGGTGAAAGTTTGGAAAAAGGCTAAGCATGGCCACTCCTGGAGGTAAAAGTGAGGTGAACCATCTTGCTAGGATTTGGGCAAGCACATTGCATCGTCCTTGAAGAAGCGTAGAGATCTACGTAAGGTCGGTTGTCCAACGACGTTATCCTAGAAGATGAGAAAATAGAGAGGAGGTGAGCCACTTTGTTAGGGTTCGGGTACCCATTGCACCGACTTTCAAACAAGCATGGAGCTCCATGTGAAGTCGGGTGCCCGATGACGTTACCCTAGGAAGTTGAGAAGAAAAGAGAGACCGCCCAAGCCATTGGCGGTGAGTGGTGCACTACTCTTATTTATCTTTTGTGCTTTTGGACTTTGGCGTTTGGTTGGATGGGTTGGTTAAGTTGTGTACATCGTTCTCACTAGTGGGATCAGCTTGAAGGCCCTTGCAAAATGAAAGGTGAACCCAAATTTGGATTGCATGCTTGGTTAAATGGTGTGAAATGGTTTCCCGATGCTTGAACTTGATCTTTATGGATTTTTGCTTCCTTTGAATATTCCTAGAGTTGTATGGTGCATGGTTAACACCCTTTGTAGATAGTATAAGGGATTTCACCCTCTCCGGTTTACTTCACCTTCCGGTTTATTTGATTAAGTTATCCTAGATATCTTTGGCATTTAGATGATTGTGGTTTGATAGAGATTTGCTTGAGGACAAGCAAAGTTAAAGTTTGGAAACTTTGATAGGTGCCAAAGATACCTAGGTTGAGGGTCTAATAAAGGGGTGAAATTCCGTTATTTGATATCTTTTTGTGGTTAATCTATGGTGTTTTGTGCTCTAATGTGCTAATCATTGCAAGGCTCTATCCTTTTGTACACTTTAGATTGTTTTGTAGGTTTTTGGACTCAAGGAGAAAGCATATGAGCTTAAAAAGGAAACAACCAAGGAGGAAGCATATTTGATCAGTCAATGTCCAAGTTCACGTCGTGGATTAGTTTGTGGTTTCTTTCCAGAAACTTCCACGCTACAACTCCAAGACGTGGGAAGAAGAAATAAGGTATTTAAGTTAGAAGTCCACGAGCGATCCACGCTCGTGGAATCGACTCTGGGAGCGAAATGTTGATTAAGTGCATTGGAGGAACCTATTTAAAGGGTTAGATTAGATATTTTCAGGGGACATCGAGAAATTGGCATTAGTTAGCAAGTTTTAGATTATTTTTAGAACACATTCCTAGATTGTAGAGAGAAGATTTTTGTAGAACACTTTACTCTAATTCAATCTTGTAAGGATAAGATCATCTTTGAATTGCAAGTTCTTAGGTAATTCCTAACTTCTACTTTGATTTGCTTTTCAATTTGATTTCAATTGTTATCTTCAATTTGTGCAATTAGGTTAATTTTGATTTCAATTCCAAGCATTAGTAGGTAACTTCTTTTATAGGATTTGAATTGTGAAGTGAGACATGATGCTAGTGTAGTTCTTCAATTCTAATTTGGAGATTGAATTGCTTGATTGGATGAATTATTCTTATCAATTTTTGGTGGATTGTATGGTTTCTTTGAGGGTGGTCATCTCATTGAATGATCTAAAGCATCAAAACTAGGCAAGATATTGCTAGCATTGATGTAGCTCCAATCAACATTGATTTTCTATTCTAGACCTAAAAAGTGTGAGTAGGAGAGGTGGTGTACGCTAGGTGTTTGTGAAACTGCCCCTAAGCTCTTTGGTTGTCTAAAAAGTATTATATATCTAGGGAGAGCCTAGTAGACCTATCGCTGAAAGGTGTTGGCAAATCCCGGGAATAACCAATCTTGCAATGTAATTCTCCTAGACTTTAGACATGCTACGATGCATCATGTCCACTAGCAATTCATTTCCTAGCTTTCTTTAATTGATTTCAAACCTCATTCCTTACATTCTTTGTTACGACAATATTTATTCTTTTATTCTTCGATTGATCCATGACTATGACAAATGAGGAACATGCTATATATTCCATAGACTAAAGACTTGCCAACACTTCTAATTTGTCTTCCCTTGAGATTGGCAGGACCAGGGGTAACCCCAATCATCTTTGATTTATCCACACGAAAACCATCCCTAAATAACCCAGCCTTCCGACCTTTCTGGGAGGAGGTGCGC